>JAQBSW010005529.1:0-56562 GCA_029291075.1 Eudiplozoon nipponicum
CAGCTTGAAGTGCTTAATGATGTTGCTTATTTTGTCAAACCTAAGGTAGACAGAATGAAGGTATAAAAAATAAAGACGTTTTCACAAAGAAGGACTAGAGGTTTAAAAAGACAAGAACACATCTAAAAACTGGGAAATTAAATTCAAATGGACTAAGTTCTCTCCTTTACACAATTTACAGAGAAATGTTCTAAAGAAGAAAGAACTTTGATCTGAGCCATGTCTGCGTCATTTTTCAAGATAAGATTTAGCACAAAATGTCCACATTTTATAAAGAAAATTTGTGACGAAAGGACAGTATAAACGAAGAAGGACTAAAGGTTTAAGAAGATTAAACGCATCTATAACATGGGAAAACAAATCCACGTGGGCTTAGTTCGGTCTTCTACATATTGTAACTTTGTAATCGATGCTATTATGAACGACACTCTTTCACACATTCAGGATGAAGGTATTGAAGTTCTTCCGGACGATAAACAAGTCGATCTTGTCTATGCAGACGATATCGTACTATTCCTCAGGCCACCTTGAATAAATAAGCAGTCATTGTTCCGTCTCTCGGTATGAAATTCGCACCTTATAAATGTAAGATACTTTAAAAGGATCACCCACCACTCACTCCAACTCTGCCACTGCAGAATGAAGATCTAGACATATTTTACAGGTTTACATATCTTTGGAGCTCTATCAATAAATTAGGCAATACGTCTGACGAGGTGAGAATAAGAATCGCGAAAGCTAGAGTAGCTTTCTCAAACCTTCGCTATTTATGGGCAAACGCGAGTATTTCACTCTGCCTTAAAAGTCGTGTTTACAAGGCGTCTGTACACGCGGTTTTACTATACACTAATGAGTTGGTGATTTTAGACACCTACAGGCATTCGACCATCGTTGTTTGAGAAGCAGTGCACATTCTTTAAATCAAGTTTGCGAGCTTCAAGTAAACACCAATCCAATTGTATTTAACCAGTCGTCGAACAACATAACAAAACTACCGCCAGCCGCAACGCACTGACGCATTTCAGCAGTGTACATGTTGGTTACCAACAACGAATAACCAACATTGACATCCGTAGACGCATTTTCTGACCTTCCAACAAGTGCTCCCCGTTATAAAAACAAATAAGGCTCTATCAACTTCGTTGTCTCGGTCACGTTTTGCGTATGTCTTCAGTTCGATTGTCCAGTAGAGCTCTGTTCTCTCATCCAGCACCAGATTGGCGTAAAATACAAGGTTGGTAGATTTTGACATCGAAGAAACAGTTGAAGTCACTTACATCTAAATTGGATAGTATAGGACTAACCCGTCTGCCAGGATGGGGTCCACATGCGCATCATAGTTCTTGGTTAGAAACCCTTCTGGATATGTCATCAAACCGAGCACAGTGGCGATCTTGTTGCAGATGTCTAGTGGAATCATCTTCGTAACTTAATTTTCTGCTATGGAAAAGTTGGCTGCGATGTTTGGTTTGTTTATTACGTGATACAATGAAAGCCACAAGGAAGCTGTATTTCTGATGTTGCTGTGCCCCAATGACACTCAGCAATTAATTTACCAATTTTCCAAAGAACAATTGAAATGAATGGAAAGTATAATAAAGGACTAGTGTTTAGAAGACAAAAAACACATCTAGAACGTGACAAAAAATATTCAAGTGGGCCAAGTTCGGTCTTCTACACAATTTTACACATCTATATGCAAAAGAAGAACAAAATTCGATCTAAGCTATGGCTGCGTCATTGTTCTAGATGACACTCAGCAATAGAAGTCCACATTTTAAAATAACCAATTTACATGAATGGAAAGTATAAACAAAAAGTACGAACTTTATAAGAAGACAAAAACACATTTATAGCTAGAGAAAAGAAATCTAGGTGGTCTACATTCGGTCTTCTACACAATTTTAAATACCCATATACAACAAAGAACGAAATTCGATCCAAGCTATGGCTGCGTCATTGTTCTAGATGACACTCAGCAATAGAAGAACACATTTTACAATAAACAATTGCCATGAATGGAAAGTATAAACAAAAAAGGCCGAAAGTTTTAAGAAAAAAACACATCTAAAGCACGAAAATGAGCACAAAATGTCCACATTTTCTAAAGAATAATTGTAATGAATGGAAAGTGTAGTAAAGGACTAAAGTTTAACGAAGACAGAAAACACATCTAGAACATGACCAAACAAATTCAGGTGGACTAAGTTCAGTCTTCTACACGATCTAATATATCAATATACTAAAGAAAAACAAATTTCTATCTAGGCTATGTCTGCGTATTTGTTCTAGATGACACTCCAAAGAACAATCATGACTGGAAAGTATAAATAGATGGACTAAAGTTTTAAGAAGACAAGAAACACATCTGAAACATGATTTTAAAAATTTGTGCGGGCTAAGTTTGTTCTACTACATAATTTTGCATATCAACATGCTAAGGAAGAACAAACTTCGATCTAAGCTATACCTACGTCATTGTTCTAGATGACACTCTGCAATAGAAGAACACATTTTAAAATAAACAATTGACATGAATGGAAAGTATAAACAGAAGGTACGAACTTTATAAGAAGACAAAAACACATTTATAGCTAGAGAAAAGAAATCTAGGTGGTCTACATTCGGTCTTCTACACAATTTTAAATATCCATATACAACAAAGAACGAAATTCGATCCAAGCTATGGCTGCGTCATTGTTCTAGATGACACTCAGCAATAGAAGAACACATTTTAAAATAAACAATTAACATGAATGGAAAGTATAAACAAAAGGTACGAACTTTATAAGAAGACAAAAACACATTTATAGCTAGAGAAAAGAAATCTAGGTAGTCTACATTCGGTCTTCTACACAATTTTAAATATCCATATACAACAAAGAACGAAATTCGATCTAAGCTATGGCTGCGTCATTGTTCTAGATGACACTCAGCAATAGAAGAACACATTTTACAATAAACAATTGCCATGAATGGAAAGTATAAACAAAAAAGGCCGAAAGTTTTAAGAAAAAAACACATCTAAAGCACGAAAATGAGCACAAAATATCCACATTTTCTAAAAAATAATTGTAGTGAATGGAAAGTGTAGTAAAGAACTAAAGTTTAACGAAGACAGAAAACACATCTAGAACATGACCAAACAAATTCAGGTGGACTAAGTTCAGTCTTCTACACGATCTAATATATCAATATACTAAAGAAAAACAAATTTCTATCTAGGCTATGTCTGCGTATTTGTTCTAGATGACACTCCAAAGAACAATCATGACTGGAAAGTATAAATAGATGGACTAAAGTTTTGAGAAGACAAGAAACACATCTGAAACATGATTTTAAAAATTTGTGCGGGCTAAGTTTGTTCTACTACATAATTTTGCATATCAACATGCTAAGGAAGAACAAACTTCGATCTAAGCTATACCTACGTCATCGTTCTAGATGACACTCAGCAATAAATGTGCACATTTTTCAAAGAACAATTGAAGTGAATGAAAAGCATAAACATAAAATCAATTATCGACGATTTTATGCATCGCTAAAAAAGTGATCTATCTGGTAGAGGTGGAACGTTCATAGCATCGATAAATTGCAACGAGGCCATTTATTGAGTATTTAGAGTATTCACGACCGTGGAAGTACGATATTTTTTCCTTCTGTACAAAAGCAATTGAACAGTGGCAGACGAGTGGATAATTTACAAATGCCGTACAGCTGCAAAAGTATGATAATTTGTCTCTTATTATCGTTAAATGGAGATTTGTAATTAATAGTATGTAAAATAATTCTAATTGGGGTATATCTTGTCCATTATAAACGAAAACAAAAAATTTGATATTCAGCGTATATTTAATTATTTTCGTTTCATCACTGTTCATTTAGAGCATAGCATCACAAACAAATAGCTTCGCTTACCGTTGCTCATCGGTGTATGGTCGTCGAGAGTTACACGCTATTTCTAAGAAGGTAGCTCGCTCAAACAGAATAACTTCGTCTGCCTCAAGAAGTTCGCACAATTGCGCCAAACTATTTTCTAGAGCTTTTATATTCGGAATGAGTTGATACACAATTTCTGACCAGGCTTTGCACAATGTCTCATTCCAAATAGAAGTTGCAAAGCAAGTGCACGACTTCGGTAAAGTCATTTCTTGCAATTTCGAGCTCCATTGTTGAAATATCTGGTCGTTGGGGGCATAACACATAAATAGTGAATATATATGATAAAATTATGAAAAATATAGTGCATTGATAGCATAAACTGTATTATTTTTACATAATTTATCCATATACTCAAATAATTCAGGTCACCTCCTGCCGAGCACCTGGTCGCTATCTGATGGACACATTTTGATGTACTTAATTAATAAGCAGGATTTTGTTCTATTGAGTATAATATCAGAAGCGATTTGGGCATTCTGCCCAGCAAACCAATGAGGCAAACGTGGTGAATTGCTGGAACCGTAGAGTAATAACAGATCTTTCGTGGTCACATCAATCACTTGGTCAAACCACACCGTAAACTCACTAAAAGTTAATATGGTTCGTGAAAATCTGCGAAATCTTAGATAAAAACCAATCGTAACACAGACAACTTTTCATCAGCAACAAGTATTGCTGCGTTTCAATCCTATAGTGTCAATAATCAAGTCACAACGATGTAATCCACGTTAATCAGTTATCGTTAAAATCGGATGATTGATTCCCGAGTAAGATCGAAACTCCAAAGTAGATGCAACTGACGATGGTTTTACTACGTTGCACAACTGGTTAAAAATGATACTGATTCTTATTTCATGTTCATATAATTGATGAAATAGTAACTGATAATAAGAATGTTATCGTGCACTATTTCCGCACTAAAAGGATATCCCGACACCCATTATGAAAAAAAATTTTATGCACAACTAATTTAAGATGATTATTGATGCAAGTTGACATACGGATATGCATTAGCTTGATGAGAAGTAAGGGAAGTATTTGGCGCCACCAGACGTATAGAAAGCTTCTACCTTTGTCGGTATTTAAGTTGGTCACATTGGTTCAGATCCTACTAGATCCCAGTGTGCATGTATGTAATAATATTTCTTTTAAAAGGAATATAAACGTGGTACACAAGTCTTTCTTGGAATTCTACTGTGCGTAGAGGTGAAACTAGTTTCCCAGAAACGCCAAATAAAAATCTATACGTGTAAACGCGGTACACAAAACTTTCTTCGAATTCTACTAGGCGTATAAACGCGGCACACCAATTATTCAAAGAATTCTGATGTGCATGGAGGTTAAACTAAAATTTCTAGAAGCGCCTAATAGAAATCTACGCGTATAAACGTGGTACACAGTTCTGACAACAAAATCTAGCTAATACGTGATGAGTTCCTCATAAGGACGACATCGATCTACTGGATGAATTGCCTTTTCTACAATATACAATTCTTAATTTATTCTGACAAATGAATGTACTTAATGGGTCAGGTGATTATATCAAGTTTGCAATCTTGATTATAGCAATTGTTATCACTGCCCGCGCAGCCAATGCTCGTTTAATAATATAAATGTTCATTACAATACAACTTGCCCATGTAGTGTAATATCTGTTCAATAATGAGATGGTTAGTTGGAACCTTGGGTCTGAGTGGATCCCATATGAGCTCCAATTAAAAGAAAAAAGACCAACCAAGTTACATTAGTTAGTATATAACTGAAAATTGTGTGTAGTGTGCGGCAGGGTGTCTCAGTGATTAGAGCACCAGATTCCGAAGCAGACGCGCCCAGGTTTGAGTCCTGTCCGCGCAAATTCGAATAAGAACGAAACTGATCTACTGGTTGAATTGCCTATTCTACACTACACAATTCTTAGTTTATATCAGAAAATGTAATCAATTAATGGGCAGCTGTTTATAACTAGATCGCAACCTTGATTATAGTAAGTCGTACACAAAACTTACTTGGAATTCTACTGTGCGTAGAGGTGAAACTAAAGTTTCCCAGAAACGTCAAATAAAAATCTATACGTGTAAACGCGGTACACAAAACTTTCTTCGAATTCTACTTTTCGAAAAGGTGAAACAAAGTTTCCCAGAAACGATAAATTAAAAAATGGGCGTATAAACATGGTACACTAATTATTCTTGCAATTCTGCTGTGCATGAAGATAAAACTAAACTTTCTAGAACACTAAATAAAATTCTAGGCGTATAAATGCGATACAATGATCATTCTGAAATTTCTACTGTGTGTGGAGGTGAACCTGAAGTTTCTAGAAACGCCAACTAAAACTTTTGGTGTGTAAACGCGGTACGTGGAGGTGAAACTAAAGTTTCTAGAAACGTTAAACAAAAAATCTAGGCGCTTACACGCGATACATCAATCTTTATTGTAATTATACTAAGCGAAGATGTAAAACGAGAATTTTGCAAACACGAAATAAAAAACTGTGCAAGAACATCTTCATAAAAGGTAAGATAATGAAAACTACCAAATCTTAGGACAGGCGGCTCGAGTTGACAGAAGAATTACAAAATAAATACACAGTGTTTGACGTCCTCGTTGGGCAGGCGAGAGAGTTTTTTATGCGACACGAGTTAAATAACTGAAAATTTAGTTAATAATACCTATACTCTGTGGATCAGATTTGAGACTGTTACTTTTATAATGACCAATATATAGAAAAAGAATTAGTATTGAGGGAACTATTTGATTTTTTCAAATGAAATCAATGGAAAGTTATTCCATAACTTATAAAACCAAATAAAGCTGAAAAAAGCCGCAAAAGAGTGGTCCGCGCCATTAGTAGTATGATGTAATTTTTAAATGACGGTAATTAGATGGTAACTGCAAAAAGCGATGAGAATTTCATTTCTATTTATAATAACTCAGTGTAACAGTAATTTGAGCAAAAATTATTTCAGTTATCAGATATGAACAAAAACCGAGCAAATTCAACGGTATTTCAAGGCACAAATAAATATCTTACATTACAAACAGTTGTTTACAAAAAGACAACTAAGCAAACTATCAATGTGATAAAACATTCACCTAGAACAAACTCTTACAATCTTGATACCAAGTTAACACATCGACACACCGAATTATGTATTAGGTGTTGCGTACAAAGTATAAAATTATTTAAAATAGGATCAGAAAGATAGACCAAAGTCAGCATGAACGGTAGGTATTATCCCATGTACACATTCGTTTCGTGAGTACTGGCGTGATATGTTTTTTTATTTGTACACACATTTATATTAACACCGTTCGTATACTAACATGTTTTGTTTTGTCTTTTAGCATGTATATCTGCATTATATGATGAATAAAGCCTAATATTTTAGGCAACTCTTTCTTCTGACTTGTCTAATCATTCTGCCCGTTTGCTGTGCTTGTTACTGTGATTCAGAACAATTTATTCATCATATAACCCAATCATGGAACGCCTAATACGACCAGAACGATTGGATGTTGAACCTAGTGCACCAGATGCAGCAAAACAATGGAATCATTGGTATCGTACATTCTGTGGCCTCCTAAAAGCAGTCGAATCCATGAATCCGGATAAATTAGACACTCTTATTTCCTACGTCTCTCCTAACGTATATGAACACATCGTTGACTGTGATACTTATGATCATGCTATCAAAACTCTAATGAATCTCTATGTCAGACCGAAAAATGAAGTCTTTGTTCGTCATATACTCGCGACTACTAAACAAGAAAATGGACAAACATTGGATCAATTTGTTCAGATTCTGAAATCGTTAGCTAGGGAATGCAATTTCAAACCAACTACGGCCGAGGAAAATCGAGACGATGCTCTGCGCGATGCCTTCATTAATGGAATCCAGTCCAATTCAATCAGACAACGTCTCTTAGAACACAACTCACTTAATTTTCAAGCGGCTTTTGATCAAGCACGTGGTCTCGAAATGGCGGAAAAGCAATCATTATCATATCAAAACTGTTTGAATTCTGCACACACTGCAACAGTTCAGCCACTCTGTCCTTCATCAACCTCCGATAAATCTACAGATAATCTTGTTGCTGCTGTTAAACAAAAATGTGACTTTTGTGGGTACGATTATCATTTAAGATGGAAATGTCCGGCCAGAAACGCCTTCTGTAAAAGTTGTGGAAACAAAGGACATTTTCAAAAGGTATGTCGCTCTAAGAATCACCGCCCAGTGGTTTCGACGCTTCATCCTACCATATCTGCAACTGTATTAGCTGCTGCTCCTGATTGTCTCACCAAATGTGTAATAAATCTAGAAGTCAATAACATAAATTGTCTTGCTCTCGTTGATACAGGCAGTTCCTGTAGTTATGTTTCAGAAGCCTTCGTTTTGAAAAATAATTGGAAAATTCACTCCTCTCAAGAAACAATAACCATGGCGTCTAGCTCATTTTCGAGTCATACCAAAGGTCATTGTTTTGTGTCGATTCAATACAAATCATGTGTTTATCAAAATATCAAGCTATCTATACTTTCTGATCTTTGTACTGACGTACTCCTCGGTCATGACTTCCTTGGATTGCATAAAAGTGTAAATATCTCTTTTGGTGGTCATAAATCGTCATTCACCGTCTGTTTACTGAAACCTGCATCTGTTACGTCCCCGCCTCTTTTCCACCATTTAACTGCTAACTGGAGGCCTATTGCTACGAAATCAAGAAGGTACAATCGAATGGATGAAATATTTATCCGGGATGAAATAAACAGATTAGTTTCTGATGGCATTATCGAACCTTCAACATCCCCGTGGAGAGCACAAGTTCTCGTGGTATCGAATGAGAATCACAAGAAACGTATGGTTGTGGACTACAGCCAAACAGTCAACAAATTCACACTATTAGACGCCTATCCTTTGCCGAAAATAGACCAAATGGCTGAAACCATTTCAAAATATCATATATTCAGCACTTTGGATCTCAAAAGCGCTTACCACCAGATACCTATCCAAGAACATGAAAAGGTATTTACTGCTTTCGAAGCGTGTGGACGCTTGTTTCAATTCCGTCGCATTCCCTTCGGAGTGACGAATGGTGTCTCATGTTTCCAAAGAACTATGGATCATATAATCGCACAGGAACATCTCACAGATACATTTGTCTATGTGGACAATGTGACAGTTTGCGGGAGAGATACGCTTGAACACGGAAACACAAATCTCAACAAATTTCTTAATGCCGCTAAAAAATATGGATTGACTTTAAATGAATCAAAGAGCATTTTCGCAGCTAAAGAAATTACTCTTCTTGGTTTTCAAATATCGAATGGAAAAATTAAACCTGATCCTGACCGATTAAAGCCTTTACAAGATCTCCCACCACCGTCGAATGTGCAATCGCAACAAAGAATTGTGGGATTTTTCGCTTATTATTCGCCGTGGATCTCCAACTTCTCCGATAAAATCCACTCACTCGTTCATAATCGAACTTTTCCTTTGCCCGTCTCTGTGAAACAAAATTTCGATGATCTTAAAAAGAATTAGCCGTAGCAACTTTAGCTTCTATTCGTTGTGATATTCCGTTTGTCGTCGAAACTGATGCTTCGGACGTAGCTATTGCTGCCACTTTGAACCAAGATGGAAGACCTGTGGCGTTTTTCTCTCGGACGTTGACGCCATCTGAAAAACATCACTCAGCTGTTGAAAAAGAAGCCTATGCCGTGGTTGAAGCTATTCGAAAATGGAGGCATTTGCTTTTGGGTAATCATTTCAAACTTGTCACTGATCAAAGATCTGTTTCCTTTATTTTTGGCAATCAAAATCGGGGAAGGGTGAAGAACGATAAAATTTTGCGCTGGAAAATGGAATTATCACCTTACAGCTTCGATGTTGTCTATAGACCCGGAAAAGATAATAAAGCAGCAGATGCACTAAGTCGATCCTGTTGTGGTGCGCTTCTAAATGGACTGGATTTAAAACAAATACATGATCATCTTTGTCATCCTGGAATTTCTCGTATGCTCCACTTTGTGAAATCTCGTAATTTACCATATTCTATTGATGAAATTCGAAAAATGACCTTGAGTTGTGAAGTGTGCTCTGAAATCAAACCCAGATTTCCTTCGGCAATTCAAGGCCAATTAATCAAAGCTACCCAACCGTTTGAGCGGTTATCTATCGATTTTAAAGGACCTCTTCCTTCATCAACTCGTAATCGTTATCTACTGACGGTCATCGATGAATATTCTCGATTTCCCTTTGCATTTGCTTGTCCTGACCTTAGCAGTCACACCGTCATACTTCACCTGTGTCAAATATTCGCAATGTTTGGGATGCCTTCGTACATTCACTCAGACAGAGGTTCTTCCTTCATGTCGACCGAGGTACAAAATTTTCTTCGGGAAAAAGGTATAGCTTCGAGTAGAACGACTCCTTATAATCCCAAAGGAAATGGACAGGTAGAAAGAATGAATGGTACCTTATGGAAATCGATCCTTCTCGCTCTCAGATCAAAAAGGCTTTCAGTTGAAAACTGGGAATGCGTGCTGCTGGACGCATTACATTCAATCCGTTCATTATTGTGCACATCTACCAACGAAACCCCTCACGAGCGTCTTTTTCGACACAATAGAAGGTCGACTTTTGGTAACACACTCCCAACCTGGCTTACTGTTCCTGGCAAAGTTTTACTCAAGAAGAATGCTAGAATTTCTAAATATGACCCCTCTGTGGAAGAAGTTGAACTAATTCATTGCAATCCTAACTATGCGCATGTTCGTTTTTCTGATGGAAGAGAAGATACAGTATCTATCCGTCAATTAGCCCCGAAAGGCTCCGACGCACTGATGAATGAAGCTGGAACTAATATGGGACTCTGTGAAAATGAACCGGTTGTTGCTGATGAACAAACCTCCTATAATGACGATACCGATATTGATAATGTTAAGGCAAATGGTGAATCTACGGATAACTCAAATGCTCGTGACCTATCAGAGAATCTCGAAAACCTTAATCAATCAACAACAACGTGTTCATTCTTATAATTTACGAAGTGGAAATGTTTAAATACTATGTTTTCTCAATCCTCTTTGAATTGTTACTATAACAGTCTTGTTTTGACTCTGACGCTACGCTACAAATCGCAGTGGAGGAGAATGATATGTTTGTTTATTTGTACACACATTTATATTAACACCGTTCGTATACTAACATGTTTTGTTTTGTCTTTTAGCATGTATATCTGCATTATATGATGAATAAAGCCTAATATTTTAGGCAACTCTTTCTTCTGATTTGTCTAATCATTCTGCCCGATTGCTGTGCTTGTTACTTTGATTCAGAACAATTTATTCATCATATAACCTAATCATGGAACGCCTTATTCGACCTGAAAGATTGGATGTTGAACCTAGTGCACCAGATGCAGCAAAACAATGGAATCATTGGTATCGTACATTCTGTGGCCTCCTAAAAGCGGTCGAATCCATGAATCCGGATAAATTGGACACTCTTATTTCCTACGTCTCTCCTAACGTATATGAACACATCGTTGATTGTGATACTTATGATCATGCTATCAAAACTCTAATGAATCTCTATGTCAGACCGAAAAATGAAGTCTTTGTTCGTCATATACTCGCGACTACTAAACAAGAAAATGGACAAACATTGGATCAATTTGTTCAGATTCTGAAATCGTTAGCTAGGGAATGCAATTTCAAACCAACTACGGCCGAGGAAAATCGAACGAAACTGATCTACTGGATGAATTGCCTATTCTACACTACACAATTCTTAGTTTATATCAGAAAATGTAATCAATTAATGGGCAGCTGTTTATAACTAGATCGCAACCTTGATTATAGTAAGTCGTACACAAAACTTCCTTGGAATTCTACTGTGCGTAGAGGTGAAACTAAAGTTTCCCAGAAACGCCAAATAAAAATCTATACGTGTAAACGCGGTACACAAAACTTTCTTCGAATTCTACTTTTCGAAAAGGTGAAACAAAGTTTCCCAGAAACGATAAATTAAAATATGGGCGTATAAACATGGTACACTAATTATTCTTGCAATTCTGCTGTGCATGAAGATAAAACTAAACTTTCTAGAACACTAAATAAAATTCTAGGCGTATAAATGCGATACAATGATCATTCTGAAATTTCTACTGTGTGTGGAGGTGAACCTGAAGTTTCTAGAAACGCCAACTAAAACTTTTGGTGTGTAAACGCGGTACGTGGAGGTGAAACTAAAGTTTCTAGAAACGTTAAACAAAAAATCTAGGCGCTTACACGCGATACATCAATCTTTATTGTAATTATACTAAGCGAAGATGTAAAACGAGAATTTTGCAAACACGAAATAAAAAACTGTGCAAGAACATCTTCATAAAAGGTAAGATAATGAAAACTACCAAATCTTAGGACAGGCGGCTCGAGTTGACAGAAGAATTACAAAATAAATACACAGTGTTTGACGTCCTCGTTGGGCAGGCGAGAGAGTTTTTTATGCGACACGAGTTAAATAACTGAAAATTTAGTTAATAATACCTATACTCTGTGGATCAGATTTGAGACTGTTACTTTTATAATGACCAATATATAGAAAAAGAATTAGTATTGAGGGAACTATTTGATTTTTTCAAATGAAATCAATGGAAAGTTATTCCATAACTTATAAAACCAAATAAAGCTGAAAAAAGCCGCAAAAGAGTGGTCCGCGCCATTAGTAGTATGATGTAATTTTTAAATGACGGTAATTAGATGGTAACTGCAAAAAGCGATGAGAATTTCATTTCTATTTATAATAACTCAGTGTAACAGTAATTTGAGCAAAAATTATTTCAGTTATCAGATATGAACAAAAACCGAGCAAATTCAACGGTATTTCAAGGCACAAATAAATATCTTACATTACAAACAGTTGTTTACAAAAAGACAACTAAGCAAACTATCAATGTGATAAAACATTCACCTAGAACAAACTCTTACAATCTTGATACCAAGTTAACACATCGACACACCGAATTATGTATTAGGTGTTGCGAACAAAGTATAAAATTATTTAAAATAGGATCAGAAAGATAGACCAAAGTCAGCATGAACGGTAGGTATTATCCCATGCATTGAGTACAGTATTAGTAGGGGCCGTGCATATTACGTCCTTTAATCAATATATATTTGAGTACGGAATATGGGACAATTTGACGGAACATGAATGTGTGAACCTGCAGTAGTTGATTTGACGTTATATAATGTCTTCGACAATGCTACTTCAAAACCATCTCACTATAATTAGCATGTATACCGAGCCTGTAAAGGATACCAAGGCTATGGTTATTGTGATAGTACCTGATAACAACACTGGCTTCCGAATAGGTAAATGGTACCAACACTATGGTTGACACAAACGATAACATTTTGACAGGTTCTCAATCAATTTCTAGTAATGTGACCCCATAAATATTGACTTAAACAGCAGTTATTAGGGTTGACAGCAGTGGGACACTTATCTGACTGAGCGAATAGCTGGTTTTCTCGTCACTGATCTGTGTGCGATGAGGGACCGTGACGTTGTACGCGGTTTGGGAATGGCAGAGAACCGTACTGTCATTGCGATGACTGACAGGGATAGTGCGGGTCAAGTGATGTTAGACCAGAATCCCTCATAGTATTGATTAGCAAGCGGATGCGCTGTCTACTATAAGCCAACTCTCCAACCTCAATCGATTAGGCCTGTCGAACTTTCTACTAAAAGTTAAGTTTAGTATGCCTGATTGTATGCACGCATGCATGTATGCACACATGTATACCAAACTCGCAGCTAGTTAACACGTTGCAGCCATTTTCTGCTTTATAACGAGCGTATGTTTATCGGGTTTTATGTTTTACTTATATATTCTTTGTTGCGGAGAGCTAAAATATATGCAATTGTGTATTAAGTGTTGCACACCTAGTAACAAATTAGTTCAAAGAGGACCAGAAGCATAAACCAAAATAAGCATGAAGGACGAGTATAATCTCACTTACACAGATGTATCATGCTTACTGGTAACTCATCATTAGGGGCCGGTATTATGTCGTTTACTAAGTATATATCTGAGTGAGGAATATGGGATAATTTGACAGTTCAATCTCCTATACGAATATGTAAACCTGCAGTAGTGGTGTAGACATCATATAGTTTTCGACAATGCGACTCCAAAACCAACTCAATAAATCAAATATATATACACCGAGCATGGAAAGGGTACAGACATTATAGATGTACTGTCGTTACACGGTACCAACATTATGGTTACAGAGTTAAATTTGCTGTATTAATAGGTTCCAGAAGTAGTTGCTATTCTCAATTTCGGTTAACGTTAGCATACCTTGAAATCATTTGTGTCCGTACTATGTCACGACTCGTTAACCATAGCGTAGATACCATTGAACTATTCGGAACGATGTTTGACTGTGGATCAAAATCGGCCTAAACAACCATTTTCTATCCATTATGTTTCAAACCATGTCGAATAGACAATTCCTGAAGCTTATCTATCTTTTTCACTAAGCGAACGGCATCATCATCGTGGAAAAATATAGAAAGCTGGCTTCCACTACCAGTCTTTGTTCGAGAGATCTTAAAAAAGTATGCAATGATGAAATAGCTAAAAAAGATTAGGGTTCTGAAAAGCACTTGTCAATAAGTGGAATCAAACACAAAAAGGTGCAGAAAGGCTAATGTGGATAGAGATAGATTAATCATCATAGCAAACTATAAGAAGCAGGAACATTTTGCTTGAACTTCACAATTCAATGTCTCTTCATAAAATCCTACAATCCAGCAAGTCGTAAGAAATCAAGATGTCAGGAAAGCCAAGAATGGGAGCAGTGATATCAACAACAGTTCTAGAATACAGCGGTGACTGAATTTCATTCCCACATCGCATTCCCAGTTGAAACTCAACACTAATTACCTTAGAACGCTTCTCTCACTCAGCACGAATTATTCTAAATATAACTGCGATTTTCGATGCTGTTCAGAGGAAACCGCCACCACGATAAATCCTAATAGTGATAGTAAAGCCTTTGTTATCAATGGGCACGTCTCACTTCCTATCAATTTGCACGGACCCTCTGTCCGACTTTTGGCAATAAGCTCGTACATATCCTTAAGAACCTCTTATTACAAATTCCAATAATTCGGAAGAGTCCTACAAGAGACTACAAGCCTGCTACTTCATAAAAAGTAGAATACTCGGCATTAATCTCATAATAAAATCGAATGGTCATTACGTCACTAACCACAATGTCGAATCTCTTTTTCGATTAAACCTTTGGTGTGCAGTATTACATATAAAGTACACAGTCATATTGCCTATTACTTATTAATTAAATATAATTTTGTGTAACATGGAGGCTAATCTTGAATTCGAGGACAATGATAGCGTGGCCATTGCAGTCGCAGTTATGAATCTGATGGACATTAAGGAAAATATTAATTTATTAAACTCCAGCAAACACCAGATTCCTACAGACACACCAAGACTGATACGTGTTTGGCATCTTTGGGGTTCTCATTATTTAATAGGGCAAGAGGCTCTACAAAATATGGCGACCTCGCCAGTCCAAATTTTACGTGTGCCGCCGTACAAATGTGAAAAACATTCAGATTAGATTTGAGATGCCTAAATGCTGCTCAAAGTTTATCATACTTTTGACCCAATGGATCAATTTGTTGCGAGATGGATGTCACTACCAAAGAGTTTTGGACTACCATGATCGGTTTCCTAAATAAAAATTTGGAAGAAGCACCGCGCAATGCCTTTGAAGTATTAATGGCCAAAATTCACAGGAAATATCAAACAAGGAGTTCTGTCAAAATGTGTGAACTGTTGCACCAAAAGAAGATGGAGCGTCAACTTTCTTTAGAAATTTTATGAATGCCTATGTACGAATTTTTGCGGGTTGAACATTTCTCAAGTTGTAGCGAATACTACTATTTTAATAGCTGAGCTACCAACTAGGCTTAGAGCCTCATTAGAAGTCTTTAGGACTATGATTTGCCATGTAAACTCAGTGGGTTGGACGACGTGTACAGACTGCAAGTACCAAAGGCTCAGTCTGTAACAGCGGATTCAGACATGATGCAGAAAATCAGGGGAAATACAAACACACTCTTGACCATGTAGGAAGAGATTCGCGATTTACGAAGAGAAGTCACAATTGAGGGGTTCTGCGGATGGTTCAAGTGTCAAGTACTAGAGAGATTGCTGTCTGTACTCGCATTTAGATGGACCCAGATGGAAACACAACACCAAACCTATTGAAAGAAATTTCTCACCTGAAATGCCGAGAGGTCCCGCTAGTAGGATCTGTAGGGGGGTTGCATTGACTCGGTAGATCGCAATATTCCATTTGATATTCTGCTAAAAAGTGGTGTGTCCACCACCAAATTTTCAAATAGTATACGCGATCTCAACACAAAAATTATAGTCACGTTATGGTCTATAACGAATTAACGCATTGCTGATATTGTCCTGCCTTAATGCTGATTTGGCCATAATGGTGTAGTGTAGAGATTCAATTTGTGTTATCTAGATAAATATACTCATAGTAACTAGGTACTCTCTCATAAATCTCATAGATAATTTGTGTGACTAAATTATTATTTTTGTCGTTATTTATACAATTTTTTAGGTTTATTGCTTCTCTTCTTATGGATATATGGCAGCGAAACATCTGTTACTATTGGCTTTTTTATTGCAGTGCATGACGATCATGATGATGAATGATCGCCTACGGAGGGGCTACAATTCCATATACTGTAGTACCTGCATTTTCTATAGCTGAGCTTACCTTCGTTCAAAGTAAATTCGAATTTTCGCCTTCAAGAACAGTTAGTTTTGAGTTTCGAATATCTTCACATCTTTATCGAAGGACGGTTGTTCGAGTTTGCTTACATAGATTGTGTTAATTTTTGCTTAATTTTCCAGAAAAATTATTTAGTTACTCATTATAATTTGTATTCTTCATGGTTATATTTTGGATGTAAAAGACTACTGGGTTATCCACTCCTAGTGGAGACGGTCTGCATTCGGAGTTTTCCTTTATTTAGATAATCTGTCGACCACAGCTGATGAGCACTATCTTTCCAGATGTTAGTGGTCTTTCAAAGCCGAAATCTGCCTTGCGCACATTTGCTCTCATTCCTTTACTACACTAATACATTAAAGAAAATAAGAAACGATAACATTTTTGCCTACAAAATAATTATAGGAGATTTCAACTTCAACGATTACCTATAAAAGAAACAAGCTGCACGACAGAAAATAGATTAAATACCTTGTCCTTGTTATGCGCAACAAGGTGTTTGCATCCACTGTCCTATTGTTTACTATGAAAATTTTTCGCCCGGGTATTTACAGTAACTTGCCTCCTCCCTACCGGGATGCAACTCGTAATTAATTCATTTAGGAAAGTAAGTGTAAGCATAGGTATTCGTCAGTATTAGTTATTAAATCACTGTGATTTAATTTCGATGAGTGTACACCTGCAGACGCATAAAAAAACAAATTTGACATACTTACCAAGTGAAAAGACAGTTATGATTAAGAAATCCAACGATAAGTAAAAATGAGAAAGTTTTAACTAAATTTTCAACTTCACATTTTGATTGTCAAATTGTTTGTGGGATGTGCTTCAAGTTGAAAATGCTCAGGAAGCCGGAAGTCGAAATATCCGGATTAATAAAAAAACAACTATTACCCACCAAATTTCTTGCACTGTTCTAATCGTATTTTCAATACTTTAAGTCAATTCAAATGCATTGAATAAATTATTCAGCTAAACAGGCAAGAGAGTTATCTTGATCACGTGAGTTCTAAGACTTAAGACCAATATGTGACCTACTTGCACGCACTAAAATTCTGGACAAAATTAATATCTAAATCCCTATTATGAATCGGAATGCATTTATCAGATGCTCAACAAGTTAAATTTGCGTCCAACTTGTCAAACTTCCTCAAGTCAACCGATTGATTAAACAAATACCATCAAGAATTCACCAACAGAACCAGTCGTATTGTCAATACTCTTCTAGCCATTATAAACACTGCCGTTTTATCTTGACAGATCAAACTTTATATGCTTTTTCGAAGTCTCTTGCTTACACTAATTGTAAAATAACAGAAAAATCGCACTAACAAAGCATAAACACGTTTTCAACTTTTGCTTCAGTGTTGAACTTGTGTGTAACTCTCTTTCGGTGCAGAAGATTATGCATAATCAAATAAAGGTTAACTTATTCTTATACATAATTATACAACAATATTGTACGCAACTGTTTCTTCTCATTTTGAAGCTATCATATCGCAAAATATATATATATACATATATATATATATATATATATATATATATATATATATATATGAAGCAAGAATAATTAAAGGAAATCCACTTCGGCTGGACGAAACTAATAAAGAATCAAAATCGCGGAATCACAATCAGTATGTAACATATAGGAAATGCACGCTATTAAAGGAACACAGGGAAATAAACTTCATAAAACTGTATGTCTATAGTAACGAAGAAATGAACATTTCAAGCTCACAAAATACATTGGCCTAGCGCTATTTAGTTAGCGGATAACAAGTTATATCAATTATTTTCTAGTTGAAATAGTTTAAAAATGATTACTAACAGTATCAAACTAAGGTTAATTGAAACATTCGATCAAATTTTACAAATAATTGCGTACATTCTCAAGTAGATCCGATCTGATAAGGTCAATTTTGTGTATCAAGCAAAATATTTTTGCCTGGGGAGAATTTTGATTTATAGCATCTAGGCAGCTTTGATAACTTTCTAAATCTTGTTGAAATTCATTTTTTCCAATATCGAAAACGTAAATTAGCACTTCAACATTTCTGAATATGCTTTCACGCTGGTTAACGAAATAGCTTTCCATGTATCCCTTTTGGCTAACCGATTAAAACGTAAAATTTACCCTCCGCAATCCCATAAATTCAAGACCAAACCTCCCAAAAGACGCAAATGTGCATGTTCCACACCAACTTAAAGTATGTTTAACGAAAACTTACTGGTAGGCCCGAGCCTTTGTGTGTCTCTTGCTATATAATTAGCAAATATGATACTGCGCATACTGGTTTTCCCAGTTCCAGATTTCCCCATTAGTAAAAGCTAGAGCATGGTTTATTAAAAGCACCAAACTTTCTTCCTCATCATTGCGGACAGTCGACTACCCGAAAAAACTATTAACCATGAATTACAAAATAATAATAATCCCAATCAGGAATTCGCAGACATATATATTTAATGACAAATTAAATAAGTTAATTCAATTTCTATTTGTTAATTAAATTTTCCAATATATAATAATAAAACGATAAAAATTAGAATAACTACATTTAATCGGCTCTATTAAAAATTACTACAATACTGAAACAATTGCTATATGTTTAATAATAATAAACTAGAATATGCGCTATCGCGGGCGTCACATTTTTGCCGAGTGTACTGTAAACGCCCCGGCTTCAAGTAAATGCCGTACGACGTTACAAACTCGGTTAAGGTGCTCTGAATAGAGATTAGTTGCTGATATGGGGCCTTTAAGAGGGCCTTGGCGTATGTTCGTGTGTTATATATATGTGTTGGATGTCTAGTTCCTTGTGACCTCTGGTTGTGGTTCCCAAGCTGTTGTTATCATGTGTTGAAGTTCTTGCATTAATTGGCCTGTCTTGCTGGCTGAAGTGCAACACGGTGAGTCACGAATGTTTCCAATTTTTGGTGAAACAAATCTATATCCAGCATAGGTATTGACAGCCAACAGCACGCACATGTGTAACACGAGGCAGAACGCAGATACGACCAACTGACTTGCATGGTAAATTACCGTGCTTAAATAGCATGCAATATGTGTACTTGCATACTATTGGTTAAACGTGGTTAAACGTGGTTAAACGGCAATTTTGCTTTTTTTCTCATTGGTGCAACGTAAATAAATTTGAATTTAATTTACGCAATATGTCGGCGATTGATTTGTGTCGTTACAACACTTTCCTCTCTGAAAAAAAAGAAAAAAAATATTCCTCTCTGCGAGGCTAGATAAGAAATGCATGACAGAGTTCGAACCAAGTTAAGCAAAAATATGATGAACCATAAGTGCTGGGCTTAAATATGCTTGTTGGTTGCTTCAACTATGATATGATGCCAGGTAACCACTAGGAATTGCTACACAAATTGTTAGCTCTAGTGGACGGTCATAGCACGTGAGGCAAAATAGAGCAGTGTAAGTTTTTGGAGCCGCAGTGTGAAGATTTCGAGGTAAATCGCCTCTGAATTTGCCAGGTTTAAGTTAAAACCTAAGCAGGTTGGATCGTTGTCAATGTGTTTGTATACGACCAAAGGAGCTAGATTGCTCGACGTTGTGGTCATGACATTTGTAGAGTGGTCTTTTTGAAATAGATAAAGTTGAGATATGCATTGAAAGTGGCCTGTACCATGATATGAAGCTGATCACTACTTAGTGTTGCTACACGAAGGCGTTAGCTCTAAGTTGCTGGTCATACCAAAATAGGCAGTGTAATGTCATGTGTGAGAAATACATTATAATGTAAAAATATATACATTAAAATCAAAGGTAATAACATAAAAATATGTACACGAACATTGCCTCAGAGATGGCATAATACCAAAGAACTGTTCAAAAATGCTACACAATTGTTAGCTAAGAACAACTGGTTATGCCACGTGAGACAAATACGAAAAATAACGTAAGGTTAAAAAATTTTATAGTTAATGTTAATGTTTTTTAAAAAAATTAATTACGCGTTATACAAAGCAGGTTATTGAGATTGTGGGCAGACGGAGCCTGAGACGTGTGTAGAAGGTTGAACGCTCTCAGGAATAGGTGGTTCGATAAACGGTTTCAACCTGTCTATGCTTGCTGATGTCGGTGTAGCGCCTTGCATAATGATGAAGTATTTGGGTTGTTTGAGCAAAATCGGGTAAGGACTGCGATACTTGGGTTGTAGTGGTGCAACAGCATTATTGTTGCGAACGAGTACTCTCTTGCAACTGTGGAGCTGTGGGTGAACGAAGACTGGACGAGGCGTGTGTCTCGGCTGCTGTTCAGACATGTTACCGTAATGAAGTCGAAGGCGGGTAGCTTCGTCTTGTGGGTCATCTTGTGCCGGTAGTGGACGTGGGAGCTGACTAGGCAGGCGTAGATCCATGCCATACAAGAGTTGTGACGCAGACGTTTTAATGGATTCTCGAGTACGAGAACGCATGGCCAGCAGAACTAAAGGTGGTGCATCGACCCAGTTGCCATTAATGGACGAGGATGCTAAAGCTGCTTTGAGTTCCCTATGCATTCTCTACCATGCCATTAGCTTGGGGATGGTAGGCAGTCGTCTGGCGTAAGATGCATCCCATGTACCGCAAGGTGGTTTTGAAACGATCAGATGAGAAGCAAGTGCCTCTGTCCGTGATGACTTCATTGGGAACACCATAATTGGATATCCATGCAGAGATAAAACCGTTAGTTACTTCGTCTGCAGAAATGGTGCCAAGAGGTAATGCCGCAGGCCACCGTGTAAATCTATCGATCATAGTTAGAAGGTAGCTGAAACCTTGAACCTTTGTCAGATGAACTATGTCGATGTGGACGATGGCTAGGCGAGAAGTAGATCGAAAATGTTGCAACTTAGAACGAGTGTGTCGTGTGATCTTGTTCTTCTGACAAATTGCACACTCTGAGACCCATCGTTTAACATTCTGCCTAAGTCTGTGACCCCAGAAACGATCTGTAAGAAGTCGGACAGTCGCTTGGCTTCCTGGGTGAGAAATTGAGTGAATTGAATCGAAAACTTTTCTCTGAAGGCTGGTCGGCAGAACTGGCTTGTTGGGCTGTGTACCCGTGAAGTAAACAATTGGTAAGCCTTCCCACAGACGGCATATGAACTTGGTTGGGTGACGGGCTATTGATCTTTGAATTTGACTGTCACCGCGTTGTTCAGTTCGCAGGAGTGTTGGCGTAAGTGCAGGTTCACTGAGTGCCACGGAGTTGACAGTGAATGGTGACGGCGAAGGTGGTTGTAGAGAGACGTCTGGCCTGGACGGGGCATCTGCAATGAAGTTCTGTTTGCCCTTGACGTGAAAGACGTCAAATTGCCATTCGCTTAGAGGAGAAAGCTGTCTTTCCACTCTGGCAGGGTACTTGGCGATATATGAAGATGCGTTTCGAAGTGCGCTAACTAGTGGTGCATGATCTGTGAAAACAACAAATCTGCTACTGCAAATGATGCTGATAAAATGGCGCACTGCGTCGTGGATGGCGAGAAGTTCTCGGCCGAAAGTGTCGTACCTCGTTTCTACTGGTTGGAGAGTACGCGAGTAGAAACTGATAGGCTTCCGAACTCCGTCGATCTCTTGTTCCATAGTGGCTCCAATAGCGAATTCAGAAGCATCTGTCGTGAATAGAAATGGCTTTTCGAAATCTGGATGCGTTAGCATTGTGGCATTTGCTAACGAGTTGATGGCAAGTGGAAGTAATTCCTCGTCTTCGGATGACCAAGCAATGATGGAATTCTTGCTAAGTCCTTTTCGGTTCCGCAGGTGCCTGCACAAGGATAAAGTTGTTTTGAAAGGCCCGGAAGGAACTTGCGATAATAGTTTAGTACTCCCAGGATTTTCTGCAAATCGCTCAAAGTCCTTGGTGACTTGATATTCTTGATTGAATTCGTCTTTGACGGCAACGGTTGAATACCTTGGGCCGTAATACGATGCCCTAAGAAGTCGACGGATGAAGTTGCAATCTGCGTCTTGTCACAGTTGATCTTGAGTCCGTGGTTGGATAAGCGTGAGAGGACATTTCGTAGATGCTTCGCATGAGATTCTAGATCTGGACTGAATACCATAATGTCATCGAGATATGATATGCAATAAGCAGAGTCGTCGCGAAGTATGTTGTACATGAATCTTTGAAATGTCTGAGTAGCACACTTAAGTTCAAAAGGCATGTAAAGATATTCAAAAAGGCCAAATGGAGTGATGACTGCAGTTTTCTCGATATCCTCTGGTGCTACCGGTATGTGATGGTACGTTGTCTGCGGTCAATCACCGAGAAGAAATTGCTGCCGTTGAGTTTTTCAAGTAAAGTGTTGATATTTGGAATAGGATACGCATCAGATTTTGTCACTAAATTTAGCTTACGGTAGTCTCCACAGGCTCTGTACGATCCGTTTGATTTAGAGAATAAAGTGCAGTGGTGACGCCCATGAACTTTTCGATGGTCTGATGATTCCCTGTTCCAAAAGCCTTGAGAATTCTTCTTGGGCAGCTTTCAGCTTAGCAGGAGCCAGTGGTCGCTTCTTGAGTGCAATAGGTTGTCCTTCTGTGACGATATGATGCATCGTGTTGGAGACTCGTAGCTCTGACTTGTTAAGATCGAAAAGCGATTTGTATTTTTGAAGAGCTGCTGATATCTCTGCTGAATGATGCACTGGGGTTGGCTGAATGACCTGTAACTCCAAACGCTTGGTGGCAAGTGTCCAAAAATATTGTTCGAGTCTGGTGGAAGGGTCGATGATTTTTTGATTGGCAAGATCAACAATGAGCCGAAATTTTAGAAGGAAATCAAGGCCTATTATATTATGTGAGACCTTGGCAATGATGAAGTTATGGGAAAATTCACGTCGTAGACCTATGTTGAGTGTGCGGTATTGGCAGCCATAAGTTGGTATAGGCTCGCCTGTAGCTGATGCGAGAAGAACGCCTAGCGACATCTCGGCCATTGAATCACCTTTGAGAACTGAGACTGCCGCACCTGTGTCTACGATGTACACTTCGCCAGTTTTGAAATCAAGAAGGTGCAGAAGTTCGTTTGGCTGTTTGGCGGGTCATGCAAACAAGTAGGCTGGTGATTGCGACCGGCATTGTCTGTTTGGTTCTCTATGTGAAATATTCGGCGTGGACGAAAAGAGTCGACAGGGATGTCGGATTGTAGTTGGCTTCTTCCATGTAGCGCCGTTGATGCCATTGATGTGCAGAAAGTACGGTCTTCTACTTCCTGCGCCAGACGTTTCCCGATACTGATGCACCCTTGTGCCTGCGGTCTGTTGTCCTCTCCGTCAGCTGTGGAAATTGACACTCATTCGGAAATTCTTCGGAACGACAAAGACAAACTTGGCAAGCATAAAAAAACTTCTGGTGGTTATAACACCAGTTCTTTGGAGCATATTTATTAAAGGATTGCGGAGATCTTGATTGCCGCCTACCATTATAATTTGACTTGGAAACGAATTTTGGTCGAGCATTCACTTGATTTATCTCGGATTTGGTAATGGCCAAACCTTCTAGAACTTTGGCCATGTTCGCCACTGTTCTCTCTAAAGAGGAGATTCTATCATCTTGCAGGGGTTAAGAAAAGGATGATGGATTCACTTTGGGTTCCAAAACCCTATATTCTAACTCACAACTCTCAGATAAGTCATCTATAGAGAGAGTGTTGGGGAGCTGTCTGGCAAAGAGTTTTAATGTTTGGGGAAGATTGTTAATAAAACAACCTTAGCCTCATGGTCAGAAATGTTGGTTTTATACCAACGTTTCCGTAATTCCCTCAGTATTTCTATGGGGCCAAGATTTGGCATATCTAACTGCGCATATTTGTTTATTATCCGCTCATTTTCCGTGGGTCCAAGCAAGGATTCTACCTCGTTTTGTAGGCCCAAAATGGGATTAGGAAGCTTCTTAATAGCCTCAAGCTTCGGATAAATCCGTCGCAGTAATTCAGGAGATAGTTTAGCAAAACCCTTTGACAATTTCTGATGACAGTCATAATCTGGAAACAGTGAGGAAGCGGAGTCTACGCGCATATAGAGTTCGCTATCTCCATCCCAAACAGGAACATCAATATCTAAAATTGGACCTGACATTTTAACAATCTTACGGGATCTAAAAGCATAAATTTATAAGCAATATGAAAATATATAAATATACTTTAACGAAACGCTTACCCAAAAACAGGCTTCCACAGTTGAATTGCTTCCAAAAATCCGTAATTGAGTTTGACGAGTACGTACGGTGCAGTTTCATACGTAGGAAAGTTAAACAGAGGCCCCGTTGGCCTTTGATGACAATGTATTATAATTATCCCCACAAATCCACGAATATATACTCAACAGATTTCCCAGAAAACCACGATCAGGGTAAAGAAAACACAAATGTCAATCTATTTATCCGAAATAGATGAAAAAGGAAGTCAATTTTATTTATACCAAAAAAATCAGAACAATAATCAATATCCTGGCGCGGTCGCCAATTTTGTAAACGCCCGGCTTCAAGTAAATGCCGTACGACGTTACAAACTCGGTTAAGGTGCTCTGAATAGAGATTAGTTACTGATATTGGGGCCCTTAAGAGGGCCTTGGCGGCGTTCGCGTAAGTTATATATATGTAAGTTGATGTTCTGTTCCTTGGGTGGACTCTGGTTGTGGTTCCTGCTGTTGTTATCATGTGTGTTGAGGTTCTGCATTAATTGGCTCGTCTTGGTGGCTGAAGTGCAACACGGTGAGTCACGAATGTTGCCAATTGTTGGTGAAACAAATCAATATCCAGCGTAGGTATTGACAGCCAACAGCACGCACATGTGTAACACGAGGCAGAAAGCAGATACGACCAACTGACTTGCATGGTAAATTACCGTGCTTAAATAGCATGCAATATGTGTACTTGCATACTATTGGTTAAACGTGGTTAAACGTGGTTAAACGGCAATTTGCTCTTTTCTCATTGGTGCAACGTAAATAAATTTGAATTTAATTTACGCAATATGTCGGCGATTGATTTGTGTCGTTACAACTGTATTTTCCGAACGAATCTACGACATTGATGCCTATTCATATGTCAATGGATATATGGGCCTCCGTTTCGATCAAATTTTTGGCATAAAAATTTCTTATGTACTGTTATTGTTCTGATAGAGGGCCCCTAACAGGGCCGGTCATGCGTTCTCCAGTAAATGCCGAGTGTAAAGAGGTCCTAGAGCCTTGGGTTGACTCGGGCTGTGGTTCCTTCTGTTGTTGCGTTGTAATCTTGATGTGGAAACTTCGTTGAAGTTCTGCATTAATTGACTCGTCTCGCTGGTTGTACAGCAACACGATAGTTGTCACTGATGTTGCCAATTGTTGGTGAAGACAATCCAATAACCAGCGTAGGTGATGACAGCCGACAGCACGCAGACGTAACGCTAAGCAGAAGGCAAATGCGAAAACTGAACTGCAGGGTAAATTTGCCGTGCTTAAATAGCCATTCCATAGTAATATGTCTTCTTGCACACTATTGGTTAACGGCAAGTTTCGCTTTTTTCTCATTGGTGCAACGTAAATAAAATTGAATTTAATTTATGCAATATTTCGGCAATTATTTGTGTCGTTACAAAATTTCCTCTCTGAAAAAAGGGGGAAAATTCCTCTCTTCGAGACTAGATAAGAAATGCATGATAGAGTTCGAACCAAGTTAAGAAAAAAATAATGTACCATAAATGCTGGGCTTAAGTATGCTTGTTGGTTGCATCAACAATGATAGGATGCCAGGTAACCACTAGGAATTGCAAGACAAATTGTTAGCTCTAGTGGGCTGTCAAAGATCAGTGTAAGGTTTGTGTGCCGCAGCGTGAAGATTCCGAGGTAAATCGCCTCTGAAGTTGCGAGGTTTAAGTTTAAACCTAGGCAGGCTGGATCGTCGTTAATGCGTTTGTATACGACCAAAGGAGCTAGAGTGTGTGCACGACGTTGTGGTCATGATATTTTTAGAGTGGTCTTTGTGCAATTGGTGAAATTGAGTTATGGATTGAGAGCGGCCTGTACCATGATATGAAGCTGATAACTACATAGTGTTGCTACACGAAAGCGTTAGCTCCAAGTAGCTGGTCCTACCAAAATAGGCAATGTGATGTCATGTGTGACAAATACATTATAATGTAAAAATATGTACATGTTGAGGCCCCTAACCTATTCGTGTCTGTAAGCCCCATAGATGCCAGATCGCTGGAAGTCCTAAAGTTCACAGTAGAGTCTGATATGCTTATATTATTGCTTGTGTCATTTAAATTCAAGTCCGCTATGTCCTGCACTAACTTGCATGTGTCCTCATACTTAATATCGGTATTCATGATCAAATGTTATAATAATTAAATTGACACTTACTTATGGCAAGTGGAAGGTGAGAGTTGGAAAGCTACAGTCCCAGCAATAATCTGTTTTGATGTGTACGTGACCCACAAATAAAACAATTATACCTGTTCCAAGGCTCCTCCTATAGTGTTATATTATATCAGAACACAAGGCAATTATTGGAAGATTATATTGTAAAATGTTGTAATCGTTTATAATGGAAAGAAATGTTAAAATGCAGCAGACCAAAATTTTAGAACCAGACAGGAAGCGAGATACTCAAAAACTGAAAATAGCGCACAATTTTAAAAATCAAGTATTTAAACACAGAATGTTCTGGAAAATAAAACAAAAAAATTCTTTTTAAATAAAGTTGTTACAATCAGCTATGGTGGTTTAAATTTATCATTCAAGGTCACTTTATATAAGGCGGAGGATTCAACATCCTCCACATACACCACCTTCTCAAAAAAAGAGAGGAACGACTAATAGTAGACGTAATCATAGTTCTTCGGCTGACGATGTATTCTTCCAGAACGAGTTGTGCATACTGGCGCCCCTGACGTCGTCATCTCGCCCGGTATAACATTCGCTGGTTCTTCAAAATCATCTGGTATCGACAAATAGTTTTCATGCTGTGATTCAGTAGAATAAGATTTTGCTATGTTAGACAACAGTTCTTCAGAGTACTGCATTTCATTATGTGCCTGCATGATGGGATTGCACACCTCAGATTCACCCATGGAACGGTCATTTGACACAGCTATTAATTCGGTCACACCGTCAATCCAGATAAACTGTGAAATACAGCGATCCAACGTAACACAATCCTCAATGCCATTTATTTCTATGATGACATTCTTGTCAGTCATCAACTTGACCTTGTATGGTCCTTTGTAAAATGGTGTTAGGCAGTTCTTCCTATTTTCATTAGTTATATATACATGCGAAGCCGATTTTAAATCGGAAGACACATAGCATTTAGTTTTAGGTTTTCTAGTCTTGGTTGGGGCCAAACGACACATCTTGTCTCTAAGTGCTCCTACAAACCAATCTACATAACTAGAAGCCCAATCAAGACTACTTGGAGTTTCTATTAGAAGATCTCCAGGCAACCTTAATGGTTCTCCATAAACCAATTCTGCTATAGAAGTTCCTAATTGTGCCCTATATCTGTTGCGCATGGCGAGTAGTACTATAGGAAGATCGTGTATCCAGCTAGTTCTACTAGTACACTTTAATGCAGCTTTCAGTTCACGATGTAGCCTTTCTACCATCCCATTTGCTCGTGGGTTATACGCTCTAGTATGTATTATAGTTGTTCCCATGATGTTGAGTGATCTTACGAAAAGCTCTGACATAAATTGACTACCGCGATCACTAGTGACCTTTTCCGGAACACCATAACGCGATATCTTATTATGTAGAAACGCGAACAAAACTTCTTGCGCTGTCATGTCTTTTAAAATCGCCACTTCAAATTGACGACTAAATCTATCCACCATAGTCAGCAAGTATTTATTTCCGTTTACTTCAGGCATCTCAACAATGTCTATGTGTACGTGTCTGAACCGTCCATTTGGTATTCAAATGTTCTTTATCTCGGTTCTGGTATGTCTCCACACCTTACACGTTTGACACTTGACACAGGCTCTTACCCATACCCGTATGTCTTTAGACATGTGCGGCCATACGTATCTGTCGTTGATCAATCGAATGGTGGCTTTAATGGATGGATGACCCATGCCATGCAACACTTGGATAATCTTGGCCCGTAACTCAAATGGTACATATCGTCGTGGTTGACTTCTAGATGTTTCACATAACAACCACTTGCCATTTATGAGCTTACGAACATATCCTGGTGTTTTGGATAATACTAATGTAAAGGGATCCTATCCTTGCGCTTCCTCGATTGGACTAACGAAATCGTTCATTGATTCATCTAAATTTTTTAATGGACCTTGAAATATCAGCTCGACATCAGCTTCATTCGGTCGGCTAGGTGCATCGGCCACCACATTCTCCTTACCAGCAATATGAGACACAGTGAAATCGAACTCTGCTAACCGAGTTATTTGTGAATTTACTCTATGAGAGTAATTAAGCCTAGCTGTCTTACCAAGTATGCTAATCAATGGCTTATGATCGGTCAATAACTGAAACTTGTGACCATCTAAGTAATGCTCGAAGTGTATCACTGCTGCATACACTGCTAGAAGCTCTTTACCAAACGTATCATAACGTTTTTCTCGATCATTAAGCTTACGGCTATAAAACCCAATCGGTCTTACTACGTCCTGATCTATTTGCTACCGGGATGTGGTGGTAGGCTTGTCTGAGGTCAATCACTGAGAAGAAATTGCTGCCGTTGAGATTTTCAAGTAAAGCGTTAATATTTGGAATAGGATATGCATCAGATTTTATCAATGAATTTAGCTTACGGTAGTCTCCGCAGGCTCTGTACGATCCGATTTATTTGAAGACTAAGTGCAGTGGTGACGCCCATGAACTTTTCGATGGTCTGATGATTCCCTCTTCCAAAAGCCTTGAGAATTCCTCTTGGGCAGTTTTCAGTTTAGCACGGGCCAATGGTCGCTTCTTGAGTGCAATAGGTTGTCCTTCCGAGACGATATGGTGTATCGTGTTGGAGACTCGTAGCTCTGACTTGTTAAGATCGAAAAGCGACATTTATTTTTGAAGAGCTGCTGATATCTCTGCTTAATGATGCACTGGGGTTGGCTGAATGACCTGTAACTCCAAACGCTCGGAGGCAAGTGTCCGAAAACTTTGCTCAAGTCCGGTGGAGGGGTCGATGATCTTTTGATTGGCAAGATCAACAATGAGCCGAAATTTTAGAAGGAAATCAAGGCCTATTATATTATGTGAGACCTTGGCAATGATGAAGTTGTGAGAAAATTCACGTCGTAGACCTATGTTGAGTGTGCGGTACCGGCAGCCATAAGTTGGTATGGGCTCGCCTGTAGCTGTTGCGAGAAGAACGCCTAGCGACATCTCGGCCATTGAATAACCCTTGAGAACTGAGACTGCCGCACCTGTGTCTACGATGAACTCTTCGCCAGTTTTGAAATCAAGAAGGTGCAGAAGTTCGTTGGGCTGTTTGGCCGGGTCATGCAAACAAGTAGGCTGGTGATTGCAACCGGCATTGTCTGTTTGGTTCTCTATGTGAAAAATTCGTGGACGAAAAGAGTCGACAGGATGTCGGTTTGTAATTGGTTTCTTTCCTGTGGCGCCGTTGATGCCGTTGATGCGCAGAAAGTACGGTCTTCTACTTCCTGCGCCAGACGTTTCCCGAACCTGATGCACCCTTGCGCCTGTGGTCTGTTGTCCTTTCCGTCAACTGTGGAAATTGGCACTCATTCGGAAATTCTTCGAAACGACAAAGACAGACTTGGCATGAATAAAAAACTTCTGGTGGTTATAACACCAGTTCTTTGGGGCATATTTGTTAAAGGATTGCGGGGATCTCGATCGCCGCCTACCGTTATAATTGGTTTGGGCATGAATTTGGGTCGAGCATTCACTTGATTTAGCTCAGATTTCGTTATGGCTAATCCTTCTAGAACTTTAGCCATGTTCGCCACTGTCCTCTGTAAAGGGAAGAGTGTGGCCGAAGATAATTCCTCCGCCAAATTCAAAGTAACATTAACTGATAAATTTAAACCAACTTATTGATTGATTTGAATTTTATTTAAAAAGAATTTTTTCTTTTATTTTTCAGAATTTCTTTGTTAAATACTTGACATTGAATTGTGCGCTATTTTAAGTTTTCGAGCATTACTGTCCTCGATTGGTTGTATCTCCTTTACCTGCTGCAACTGTTTCATTTTCTTTATTACAGTCTAATCAATTTCTACAATATACGCTCTGCTAACACTGTCTTATATTTTTATTGATGCACGCATAGAGGGACGTTCTAGAACAGGTAATTTAATAATTTGTTTTTGTCATTTCTTTCCAGATTATATGTTTGGATGTTTTGTACGAGACAGGTTTCACATCTCGATTTGCCTAACATTAAGTGGTAATTTAATAATTATATTTTATAAAAATGGATGCTAATCTTAAATTTGAGGACACTAACAAGTTAGCGCAAGACATAGCAGGTTTGAATTTAGCAGATGCGAATGAAAATATAAGCTTATCAGATTCTATTGTAAAATTTAAGACTACAAACGATCTGGAATCTAAGGGTTCTCAGACTCGAATAGGTTAGGAGCTTCTACAGAGAGCCTATCATCTTGCGAGGGTGAACGAAATGATGACGGATTCACCTTGGGTTCCAAAACCCTATATTCTAACTCATATCTCCCAGGTAAGTCATCTATAGAGAGAGTGTTGTGAAGTTGTCTGGCAAATAGTTTTAATGCTTGTGGAAGATTGTTAATAAGAAAAACCTTAGCCTCATGGTCAGAAATGTTGGTTTTATACCAATGTTTCCGTAATTCCCTCAAAATTTCGATGGGGCATTTCTAACTGCACATATTTATTTATCTGCTCAGTTTCTGTGGGCCCAAGAACGGATTCTACTTCGTTTTGTAGGCCCAAAATGGGATTAGGTAGCTTCCTAATGGCCTCAAGCTTAGGATAAATCCGTCGCTGCAATTCAAAAGGTAGTTTAGCAAAAACCTTCGACAGTTTTTGATGACTGTCATAATCAGGAAACGGGGAGAAATAGCTCACTATCTCCATCCCAAACAGGAACATCAATATCTAAAATTGGACCTGACATTTTAACAATCTTACGGGATCTTAAAAGCATAAATTTATAAGCAATATGAAAATATATAAATAAACTTTAACGAAACGCTTACCCACAAACAGCTTCCACAGTTGAATGAGCGCAGAACAAAAAAGTCACTGTTTTGATGACTGTCATAATCAGGAAACGGGAAGAAAGCGGAGTCTACGCGCATAAAGAATAGCTCACTATCTCCATCCCAAACAGGAACATCAATATCTAAAATTGGACCTGACATTCTAACAATCTTACGGGATCTTAAAAGCATAAATTTATAAGCAATATGAAAATGTATAAATATACTATAAGGAAACGCTTATCCACAAACAGCTTCCACAGTTGAATGAGCGCAGAACACAGATGAATTAGTTCCTTCACAAAACACGTCACAGTAACTGCTTCCAAAAATTGAAATTTTCCAAAATTGAGCCTGTCGAGTACGTACGGTGCAGTTTTGTACGTAGGAAAGTTAAATAGAGCATATACCACAAATAAATTCACCAGAAATCCACGAATTTAGAGAGAACGCATATACCCAACAAAATTCCCAGAAGACCACGAATTTAAAGATAACATGTATACCCCAAAAAATTCCAAGAAGACCACGACCAGAGTATAAAAGACGTAAACGCAAATGCTAATCTATTTTTATCCAAAATAAATGAAAAAGAAAGTCAATTTTATTTATACCAATAAAAACAGTACAATACTCAATATCCTGGCGCGCTCGACAATTTTATATACGCCCCAGCTTTAAGTAAATGCAGTACGACGTTACAAACCCGGTTAAAGTGCCATAGACAGAGTTATTGTACTGACAGGGGCCCTTAACAGGGCCGGTCGTGCGTTCTCCGGCAAATGCCGAGAAAGATCCTTTAGTGTGAAGATGTCCTAGAGCCTTTAGTTGACTCGGGCTGTGGTTCTTTCTGTTGTTGCGTTGTAATCTCGATGTGGAAACTTCGTTGAAGTTCTGCATTAATTGGCTCGTCTCGCAGGTTATACAGCAGCACGATAGGTGTCACTGATGTTGCCAATTGTTGGTGAAGAAAATCCAATAACCAGCGTATGTAATGACAGCCGACAGCACGCAAACGTAACGCAAAGCAGAAGGCAAATTCGACAACTGAACTGCATGGCAAATTTGCTGTGCTTAAATAACCATGCAATAGTCTACTTGCAAACTATTGGTTAACGGCATGTTTCGCCTTTTTTCATTGGTGCAACGTAAATAAAATTGAATTTAATTTACGCAATATGTTGGCAATTATTCGTGTCGTTACAGACATATATGTTCCAGTCTAACGCAGCTTATCTTAGTTAAAGGTTAGTTATATTTAGCTCAACATTCATGCTACACGTGAACTAATCGATCAATCAAATGTATAGGTCTTAAACGGTGCCGCAATCACGAAATTAAATTGTTATAACCAATCTGGTAGAATACTGAGAAGTTCCTAATAACGACAAGGCTCCCTAGAGTCTACTGTAGCTGCGTTATTCAGTTTATTGATGACATAGCTGCTCTGCATTTTTGTGCACAAGATCTAGACAATCTCGGACAATCGATTGAAAAGGACTGAAAGTAATAGCCAACTCTTGCCTCATATATGTTACTTTATGACAATGCATCCAATGAAAATCATTCTTTTTGGAATTTCACTCAATGACATGATCACACTTTCTTAGATGTTATATTGTAGGGGTACTTTATTCTGTTGCTATCTCGTTCATGATTTTGTACCCCTACTAATTATCAATGGTTGCTATTATTACTACCCGAGCATCCAATCAGTCTGTTCCTTTTCAGATGGTTAATATTAGAAGGCCGAAGAAAAGTTACATGTATATATTACACACAATGTAGCACATAAATATAATTCACTGTTAATCTGAATTGGAAGAGTTGGATGGCAATAATACAGATTTTTTAATGTAAAATTATATCTTAAACACTAATCTCAGCTAGTCAAAATTGAATATATGTTTGTCAGCTGTAAAAATGGTTTTTATGCAAAAATATGATTTAAATGTCATTCACAATTAAGCTAAATTGTCCGTCTTCTAGACGTCAAAAATAAAAGTGATTTAAGTTTATCATAGAAAATTGTTTTATGCTCAATCAGTTATTCGCGTACAAAGGTCTGAATTGCTCAACATTTATGCCATCGATTTAAAACAAATGATACATGGAAAAAGTCATCGTTAAAGGTTATCACTATAAAAAGAATGTAAATCGTTTAAGGACTTCAATGACACAACTCACAAATGTTAAGATCACCGTTTGTAACGATTCTATCTCAGTACATGGTATTAATATATTGTTCTCTGAAGTTCGGATAATCCAAATTTGTAAACTAATTGGAATAAGTTCACTATGACACAATAGTCAACCGCGTGTTTTTTTCGTTCCCAGCGCGGTTCTGTTCTTTTTATAAAAACACTATTAATTACACATAAAATTTCAGTTTAAGAAATATCGATTAAAACTGCTTGAGACTAGAAAGGATTGTTCCTAAAATCACAGCTAAGGGAAATATTGTTTAAGGACAGAGTTAGAATATTTGACCTTAAAGAGCACAGCGTTTGTAAAAATTGACCTTCGTTGGGTTGTAACACGGAGCCGCGTGTTACAATATTACCTTCTCACTTCTAAATGAATATATAATTGCTAACTGCATAATTTTTGGTAATTTGTATTGAATAGTGTTTGAAAGCAATGGGAATTAGATTTGGAATTAAAATTATTTATTTGTATTCAAACCACATACGATGAATTTAATTAAATGTACATATAAAATTATATATATCAACGAATACTTTTACATCAGATAAATATGTACTATATAATCTGGATTAATGATTCTTTCTTATGATAATTGTATATAGCATAAAATTAAATTCACTTTATCACATACTATACGATTTGATGTAAATGATCATTCAACCAATTTATAGATTAATTAGTAATTAATAATAATTATTATTATGGTCATTTTGCAATGAAGGTTCTATGGTCTGATAATTGGAAAGATCTAGGTTTTAATATAATGCAAGAATATATATATGAATGAAAGAAAACAGTAAATAGCTCAGTGGCGATCTTGTTGCAGATGTATAGTAGAATCATCTTCGTAACATTCTTTTCTTAGTAGGGCAAAGTTAGCTGCGAGGTTCAGTTTGTTTATGACGTGATAAGGTGAAATCCGCAAGGAAGCTGTGTTGCTGATGTCGCCTTGCCCGAATGCTAACTTGGCCATAATGGTGTTGTGGAGAGGCTTAGTTTGCCTCATTTCTGTGAGTTATCCTGATAAATTTACTCATAGTAGCAAGGTTTTCCTTCTCTCTCTACCCCTCTCCCTCTCTCGTAAATCTCAATAATAATTTATCTAAATTCACTTATATATTTTTTTCACTCCTTATGGTTATATGGCAGTGAAACATTAGTCACTTGACTTTTGTGTGGCTGGAAATGATGATGATGCTGAAATAGCAATTGTTTATTAGTCAATTGAACAAAATTAATTATATAATCTTTAGTGTCCCCAATAGAAAAAGCAATAAATTTAACAGATTTTCCATAATATGTTACAAACCCTAATTATACTACCATCGTGTTTAATCACGAAGAGTTATTGTCATAATCAAATTTCAGAAGATCATTAGAATAACATATTTTTTCGCAGTTCAGTACATAAATATTTTTCAAAACTTAAAAGGTTTAATTTTAAGCCAATTAAGTAAATTATAGTAATTTTTAAAATTTTGGAAAAATAAAACGTTTTCACGAAAACGTTTTTTAGAATAGAAGAAAATAGAATATCTTTATTTGAGTCAAATAGATAATAATATTGGAAATGTTTAATATAAAAAAGATATCACATCACATAAATATGTGCAATTAGTCTCATATAGATAAGTAAAATCTCTCTAGTTATACTGTACAATATATCAACATCAGAAAGTACGGCTGTAATATCACGGCATACCTCATATCAGTTTTGACATATTTATTATGATATAGGAAAAACGGTCTTAATCGCATTTGCACAATTATTGATAATATAAAGAGTAATAGATTTATAATGGAAATAGGAAAAATGAAATTATAATTCGAGTGTAACATTATGCAAGAAGGAGAAACATGACTAGCAATTGATTGTATGTATTGCTGTCTAACATGACGATATAATGCATAAAATTTCAATTTTAATAATAAAGAACGTGAAAATGAAATCTCAAGAAGATATGTTTCTGATCACATTTATCCTTGTCTTTTATTCAACTATGAGAAATTTTTATCATAATCAAAATTGGAAATATCATCAGGATTTTAGTTTTTCTCTAGTTCAGTGCATAAAAAATTAAAAGACATCTTAGGTGGAGGCGTTTCTCTAAACGCCTTTGACAATTGATTGTAAATTTTTTAAATTTGCGAAAAAGAGAATATCTTTCCCGCAACATTCCCCACCAAAGGAGAAGATATCGCCAAATGTCCAGATCTAGTTCCAACTTTATGAACCTATCATATAAGATTCATATAGGCTCCAGTTCACTGGTTCCAATGAAAAAAAATTATAAAATAGCACATCCTACGAAACCATAAATTTTCCAGTGATAAAAACTGTAATCTAGTGGCGTAGATAGTGCAGGAGATAGGGCGAATTCGTTTCACTACTTTTCTTTGTACAGCTTCTATTTTTTTGATAAACTTTTTTAATGGATTCTAGGTAGCGGTAGCATATTCTAGTATTGGTCTAATCCAAAATATATACATTTTAAGTTTTATATAATTCGATAAGATATTTCTATTTATCAGTGCCCATCTGTTCTTGGCACTGCTTACTATCCTTTCAATATGTCTCTCAGCAGAGGATGTAAATTGAATAGCTACGCCTAAATCCTTAATTTCTTGGAGAAGTTTAATCTCAAAAACATCATTAATCACAGCATAATGAAAATAAACGTAATTATATTTTGTTCTATTACCTATTTTTAAAGGTTCCGTCTTTTTGCTCTTTATTCCCAGACCTAGATTTATAAAATATTTACTTAAATCATACAAATCTAGTGTCAATTATTTTTGCAGAAGTCGACATTTTTGGACCAATTGGAAAGATTATTTTTAAATCATCAGCAAATTGTCAAACTCGACCGTTATGTATCTTAGTTTCTAAATGTGCAAGTACGACTTTAAATAAACTTGGCTCAAAACTTTATCCTTGTGGAATTACACTTGCTACTCTATTCGATTTTGACACCAAATTATTTACTGGATTATTCATTCTTCGATTATATAAATGGTATCTAAGTAATCTAAAAGTATTCGGATCAATATTCAATAAATTAATCGCATTCAAAATAGCATCAAAATATATAGAGTCAAAAGATTTAAAGATATCTATAAAAACAATTAATGCATCTAAATTTTTCTCACCTAATGTTTCCACATAGAAAGCATATAAGTAATTTTCGATCTATCTTTCGTAAAGCCAAGTTGACTTGTATGAATATCAAATGGCAACATACATTCTAAATGATCTAGAATCAGTCGTTCTATTATTAGTCTTTAATCACTGGCGCACGTTGGCTTACTTACTTTTTCCAAAGGTTTAGCAACTGTTGTTAGAATATTCTTCCAAATACTATTTATAAAATTGCAGAATGCATTCATAGAAGGTAAAGCTAATTGAAGTAGGTTATAAATCGATATCCAAGGTGAACTTTTTGTTTTTTTTTATTTTATTTTTCACATTAATTTTATCAATGCATCACTGTCAATAACAAATCCTGGTTCCTGGTCACCTGAAAGATCAGTTAGCTGGATGAAATTAGTTTTATTCTGTGGATTACACTCAACTTTCTCACCAAGTGCAACTATGTATTAGATGTTGAATACCTAGTAACAAATTAGTTCAATTATGACCAGAATGATAAACCAAAGACAGCATGAACGGAAAGTATAATCTCGTGCACAATCGTTTTGTGCTTAATGGAGTCTCATCAGTAAGAGCCGGTATTACGCCCTTTACCAACTATATATTTGGGTGAGAAATGTGGGATAATAGGACGATAAAATCTCCTAGACGAATGTATAAACCTGCAGTAGAGTAGCTAACATCGTACAGTCTCGACAATGCGACTTCAACGCCAACTCCCTAAATATAATATATATACTGAGTCTGCAAAGGATACCAACATTATGGATTTTGTGTCAGTACCAGATACCAACATTATAGTATAGAAAAAGTACATGGTACTAAAACTGTGGTTGCCGTGTCGGTACATGGTACCACCATGATGGATTTCAGTTTATGCTATAGTTCACCAAATTTGAGAATTACGACTATCTCTGAACACCTGTTACTCCAGTAAATCCATACACTCAGACCTTTATCGATATCAGTTATCAAATTTGCAGTAATCATGACATTCCTCAATTCAATAAATTACAGTTAGATACTGTTTTAATATATATGCAAGTATGTAAATCAAATGTTGAATTATTGCCGAATTTCGAGACCACTTTCTGCTCCATGCATTTGTATTTGACTCATGTGACACACGTCTACTAATTCAAGTGAAATACATTTTTACGCTATCAAAGTTTCCTAAACTATAAGGTTTGAAGTGATATAAACTGTAATCTCCTTGCATATAATTTGTAAGCGTAAGAACTAATATGCTTCACAAGTAGTGGCTGCGCATTTTGGAGCAGTATAATCCATATAATACAAATTAGTTTGTGTATATCATTAGATAATATGATGCTTATTATCGTCATTCTTTTCTTAGTGCAGCCAACAATTCATTTGATACGTCTCAAGGCAGAAGTTGTTCACTGAACGATTGTGCCCAAATCCTTGACTTCTTCCTAAAGTTTGATCTCAAAATCATAATTAATCACAGTATCTTGAAAATGAACATGGCTAAATTCCGTCCTATGACATATTTCCATCACTTTTTTTGTTAACAATTAATCCGCAACCCTATTGTTTTTTAATACCTACTCAGATCATACATACACAGTGTTATAGTTTACTTATAGAAATCGATATTTTCGGTTACATCTTAGTTAAACTCATTATCTGTTTCATCCAATGTTAGTATCAATTTCACTTTCTCTTTATTTATACCTTTGGTCATACAGAAACATTTACCTTAAACAAGGTTTTTAGAATAGAATATAGAATATCTTTATTTGGATTCAAACCACACATATTCCATCAAATAATAAAATTGGAAATTGTACAATATATATTAAAATAATTATCACATCACAATAATTGTGCAATTAATCTCATGTAGATAGGTATATCTCACTAGTTGTACAATACAATATATCAATATCAGAAAGTTCGACTGAAAAGAATAATATATACATCATCAAATTAGGAACAATTAAGGTATAATTCGAGTGTAACATTATGCAAAAATTGAGAACCATGACTAGCAATTGATTGTTAAGCAAATACAATATGTTCTGACATTTGACGAATAACAAGAATTAATTAATTAATTGTTTTATCAATCAAATACTATCTCATTTTAAATAATGTTAACTATTCAGTTTAATTCTTAATTTTAATAAACTTCGACCCACGTTTTCTGCTATAGTATCAGTAAAAATCCATGTATTAAATATATTATATAGTAAAGTGTATACATAAGAGACGAAATCATTAATAATCATATCATAAAAATCATAATTAAACACATCACAACTTTCATTGTAGTTCCTAGTTAATTGTGGAATAATTAACATGTTTGTTGATAATGGAGTAACAATTTTTTTATTAAAGAATATTATTTTTATGGTCCAGTTTCATAAAGTAATTAACAACCTGTTAAACGTATCAATTAAAAAAATTGTCTGTTCATAAATATTATTTGAGTCTTTAAACGTCCTTTTTGTTCATTTATTTCTTGCATTAGATCAAAATTAATTAAAAATTATTTCATGTCAAGGTAATGCAAATTTTGAAAAATTTCACATTTATGACTATCAAAAATAGATTCCATAGCATTTAAATAAATAAACATAATTGTGTAAGCTTGTGTACAGTTGTCTATAAACCGACAGTACTACCGAAGTATCGTTTTTTACAAACAATAAATCAATAAGATATTGTTTGTGGCGGAGAACTAATATATAAAGACTTGTGTATTAGATTTCGGACAGCTAGTCACAAATTAGTTCAATTATTTTCAGAAGGATACACCAAAAGGCAGCATGAATGGAAAGTATAGTCTAATGCACATTAGTTTCGTGCTTACTAGCGACTCATCGGTAGGTGCAGGTATTACTCTCTTTACCCATTATATATTTGGGTGAGGAATGTGAGAAAATAGGACCTTACAATCTCATATACGAATGTGCAAACCTGCAGTAGTGAAGCTAACAATATATAAAATCTTCGATAATGCGACTTCAACGCTAACTCAATCTATATAATACATACACCGAGTCTGTATAGGATACTAACACTATGGCTATTGTGTTAGGGTACTTTTCGCTGTTGCTATCTCGTTCCTGATTTTGTACCCCTACTACTTATCAATGGTTGCTATTATTACTACCCGAGCATTCAATCAGTCTGTTCCTTTTCAGATGGTTAATATTAGAAGGCCGAAGAAAGGTTTCATGTATATATTACACACAATGTAGCACATAAATATAATTCACTGTTAATCTGAATTGAAGGAGTTGGATGGTAATAATACAGATTTTTAATGTAAAATTATATCTTAAACACTATTCTCAGTTAGTCAAAATTGAATATATGTTTGTCAGCTGTAAAAATGGGTTTTATGCAAAAATATGATTTAAATGCCATTCACACTTAAGCTAAATTGTCCGTCTTCTAGACGGCAAAAATAAAAGTGATTTAAGTTTATAAAGTAAAATGTTTTATACACAAGTGGTTATTGTTACACAAATGTCTGAACAGAATTGTATTTATACCATCGACTAAAACATATGATGACATGTAAAAATCATCGTTAAAAGTTATCATTAAAAATGAAGATGTAAATTGTTTAAAGACTTCAATGATAAAAAACTAACAAAGCTTTAGCTTACTACTTGCAATATTTTCAGTTCATGTCAAACTATTAATCCATTCTTCTATGTGGACACTAAATTAAGTGAAATAAATCCGCAATGACACAACAGGCCACCGCGTGATCCTCGCGGATCGCGCGCGGTTCTGTCTATTTATAAAAACACTATTAATTACAAATAAAATTGCAGTTCAATAAATATCGATTGAAACTGCTTGAGACTAAAAGAGATTGTTCCTAAAATCACAGCTAAGAGAAATATTGTTTAAGGCCAGAGTTAGAATATTTGACCTTAAAGAGCACAGCGTTTGTAAAAATTGACCTTTGTTGGGTTGTAACACGAAGCCGCGTGTTACAATTGTGTCAGTAACCGATACCAACTTTATTGTACCGAAACAATACATGGTACTAACACTATAGTTTCCGAGTCGGTACATGGTACCAACATGATGGATATCAATGTATACTATAGTTCATCGAAATTGAGAATTACAACTATTTCTGAACACCTGTTACTCCAGTAAATACATACACTCTGGCCTTGATCGATATCAATTATCACATTTCGCGGTAAGCATGTCATCATTCAATTCAATATATTGTAGGGGTATTTTGCGGGGTTGCTATCTACCTACATAGAACTGGTAGCTGCTGTTGATCCGTGCTTATGATCAATCCCCGGCCTTTTCCAGAATGGGGGATTTGAGAAGGCTAATTCGAATGATCACATATGTATTGTACACAATGTGGCATGAAAAATTCATAATTAGACCAAATTGACCGTGCTCTAGACGGCAACAGAACGAAATACTGTTAACAAAATTGAATGTCTTATACAAAAGTAATTCACACACGTCTGAATTGTGATGAATACATGTAACCGATTCAAAATATACGATGATATAAATAAAGTCACTGGTAAATGTAGTCATTGATGATGGGAAGAATAAAATCGTGTAAAAACTTCATTGAAAAAACTTCACAAATAATTAATCCACTGTTTGCCATGGTTTTAACTTATTTAATTATAATAGTCCATTGTACTCTGAAATTCTGATACGTAGAATCATAAGTGAACAGTAAATCAATTGTATAAACTGCGAATAATTCAAAGAAGAAGAGTAATTCGACTATGGCAATATAATCCACCGTATGCTCTCTGCGTATCGCGCGCGGGTGTCTATATTTAATAAACAAAATCCTATTAATTGCAATTAAAATTGCAATTCAAGAAATCTCAAATAAAACTGCTTAAAACTAAAAGAGATTGTTTCTAAAATCACAGCCAAGAGAAATATTGTGTAAAAACAGAGCTAGATTATTTGACCTTAAAGAGCAGCATATTTGTCAAAATTGAACATTGTTGGGTAGTAACGCGGAGCAGCGTATTACAATACAACAGTTAAGTACTGTTTGTTATGGAGAACTAATATATATAAATGTATGATTTAGGTGATGCGAACCTAATAACAAATTAGTTCAGTTGTGACTAGAAGGATAAATACAAGAGAGCATAACAGAAAGCCATAGTGTTAGAATCCTTTACAGACTTACTACTGCATGTTTACACATTCGTCTAGGAAATTTACTGTCCTATTATCCAACATTCCTAACCCAAATATATAGTGGTTAAAGGGCATAATACCGGCTCCAACTGATGAGTCGCCAGTAAGTACGAAACGAATTTGCATGAGATTATAATTTCCGGTCATGTTGTATTTGTTTTATCCTTCTGGTCAAAACCAAACTAATTTGTTACTAGGTTCGCAACACCCAATACATACTTCCATATATATTAGTTCGCCGCAAAAAAACAGTATTCATCTGTTATATATTAAATTGAATGAAGTCATTATTACCGCGAAATGTGATAACCGATATCAATTAAGGGTGTATGGATTTACTGGAGTAACAGGTGTTCAGAAATAGTTGTAATTCTCAATTTCGATGAACTATATCTTAAATTGATATCCATCATGTTGTTAACATGTACCGACTCGGCATCCATAGCGTTAGTGTCATATACCTTTCCGATACTATAATGTTGGAATCGGTTACTGACACAACAGTCATAGTGTTAGCATCATTTACAGACACGATATATTATTATATAGATGGAGTTAGCGCAGAAATCGCATTTTCGAGACTTTAAATGATTTTTGCTTCACAACTGCAGGTTTACACATTCGTCTAGGAGATAGGACAGTCCTATTATCCCACTTTCTCACCAAAATATATAGTAGTTATAGGGCGTAATACCGGCACCTACAGATGAGCCACCAGTAAGAACGAAACGAATTTGCATTAGATTATATTTTCTATTCATGCTGTCTTTGGTTTATCCTTCTGGTTACAACTGAACTAATTTGTTACTAGGTTTGCAACACATAATACATATTTCCATATATATTATTTCTCCGCGAAAAAACAGTATTTAACTGTTATATATTGAATTGAATGATGTCATGCTTACCGAGAAATGTGATAACTGATATCGATCAAGGCCAGATTGTATGGATTTACTGGTGTAACAGGTGTTCAGAAATTGTTTTAATTCTCAATTTTGGTGAACTATAGCATAAATAGATATCCATCATGTTGGTACCATGTACCGACTCGGAAAACGTAATCTTAGTACGATGTAACGTTTCGGTACAATAATGTTGGTATCGGTTACTAACACAAGAGCCATAGTGTTAGTATCCTTTATAGACTCGGTATATATATTTTATAGTGTGAGTTAGCGTTGAAGTCGCACTGTCGTAGACTATATGATGTTAACTTCACTATTGCAGGTTTACACGTTCGTCTAGGAGATTGTAGCGTCCTGTTATTCCACATTTTCACCAAAATATATAGTGGTTAAAGGGCATAATACCGGCTCCCACTGATGAGTCGCCAGTAAGCACGAATCGAATGTGCATGAGATTATACTTTCCCTTCATGCTGCCTTTGGTTTATCCTTCTGGTCACAACTGAACTAATTTGTTACTAGGTTCGCAACACCTAATACATACTTGCATATATATTAGTTCTCCGCAACAAACAGTATTTAACTGTAATATATTGAATTGAATGATGTCATGCTTACCGCGAAATGTGATAACTGATATCGATCAAGGCCAGAGTGTATTGATTTACTGGAGTAACAGGTGTTCAGAAATTGTTGTAATTCTCAATTTCGGTGAACTTTAGCATAAATTGATATCCATCAGGTTGGTATCATGTACCAACTCGGAAACCATAGTGTTAGTATCCTGTACCTTTTCGGTTACAATAATGTAGGTATCGGTTACTAACACAGTAGCCATAGTGTTAGTATCCTTTACGGACTCGGTATATATATTATATAGTGTGAGTTAGCATTGAAGTCGTATTGTCGTTGACTTCAGATTATGTTAGCTTCACTATTACAGGTTTACACATTCGTCATATAGTGTGAGTTAACATTGAAGTCGTATTGTCGTTGACTTCAGATTATGTTAGCTTCACTATTACAGGTTTACACATTCGTCTAGGAGATTGTACCGTCCTATTATTCCACATTCTTCTACCAAATATATAGTGGTTAAAGGGCGTAATACCAGCTCCTACTGATGAGTCGCCAGTAAGCACGAAACGAATGTGCATGAGATTATACTTTCCGTTCATGCTGCCTTTGGTTTATCCTTCTGGTCAAAACTGAACTAATTTGTTACTAGGTTCGCAACACCTAATACATACTTGCATAATTATACCTTTCTTGAACTGTCTGGTACATTCATCATGACTTATTTTTCCCTTCGTGGAAGATTACTCATTTTCTTAAAATGAAAAGGCATGCTTGTCGTACTGATGTAATTAAAGCTTTTTGTTACAAATGGTTTATATTTTATAGGATAATGTAATGACTGTTGCTATTTTGTAATGTGATTATGTCAAATGGTAATGATCATGTTTAAGTATATATAACATGAATTTCTTAATATTATGTTGTTTTAAATATATTTAGGTCTGCAATACTTATACATTTAAAATAACGAATTCGTGCAAACATTTACCTCTTTCTGATAAAATTGTACCAGTGATTACAAGAAATCCCAACCCTGTCATAAAACGTTTAGATGTATCAATTAATTCAGATAATTTATGGGTACCATAAGCAGTTGGATCATCCGTATATCTGAGCTTTTCTTACCTAAGCTTTTGTATATTTATTAATTCTCCTTGTTTAAGAGAACGAATTTGAGTTAATTTTGTCTAATTTGAAGTACTTGACTACATTATATCTCTATTTAATGTGGGGCGTGAAGTGATGCGCAGATGGGCCTGTTTTCTTTCATCACTTCTGAGCGTTTCACGAGTCACTTTATTCACTTATTCTTTGTAATGATTGACAATCATTTGTTAGCAGACAAAGACGTCATTGGAGAATTAGTCTAAATATTTGAAACACATTTGTGATAATTTATTTTGGCTTAAGGAATAGTTTTTTTTGCTAAAATTTTAAAATATTGCAAAATATAAATATGGTATCAAGCATGAATGTTTTTAACGATAACAACAAATAGCTTACCTATTACTATTGCTAGTAAAAGAATTGGATTAAACTTGAAACCTTGAGATGAAACATTCAAATTGTCTACACAAATTAAGATTGGTCGTAAACAATAATAAAATATATAAACAAATTCTGTCGAAAATATCTCCATCAATGAAACCAGGTTGTAGCAAAGCTTCACAAATGAAACGCAAGAATTAGAATTGTTGCCGTTAGCTTAAACCACGCTAATTCGAATTAGGTCTACATTTCTGTATAAAGTTAAAATGATTTCCAAATAAATTAAATAATTAACGATTAATTCAGAACGGAAAACCAGAAACCCTCATCGATCTGAAACAAAAGGCTACCACAAATTTCATCAATATATCTGAGACCCATAAAACACAGATTAACAGGAGAATAACAATTAAGTTAGTGCTGACTTAGATGAAATCAAGGTAAGAACTTACGCAAAATATTACTGCACGTGACGTGGTCACCAATTGTGTTTATTCGATGCCGACATCACAATAGACTGCAGTAATATCAAATGGCTCTTGACACTTCATCCCAATAAGTTTAATGATGTAAATCATTGAGTTATCTAAAACTTCAAAGTAGGCAGCGGTTCAAAGTTATACTCGATCTGAACTAATCGCGTTCTGTCTTAGATTGATTGTTGATGTGTCCCAAACACATTAGAAGCTTGCGATGACATGTTTATGAGTTGGTTAATTAGAATACTGTATACATATAAAGCTTTTATTAAGATGTCATTTAAATAATTGAACTCAATTACAGAACAAAACCTGAATGATATAAGCATGTTGTGTCAATTCTACATATTTGGCATATATATATATATATATATATATATATATATATATATATATTATGTCAAACGATAATTTAAGCAAAGACAAAATATTAATGAACTCCGGAAGTTTCGCTATGTTTGCAAGCATAATGGTGCATTTAAGATGTATTATTGATGGCAAAACAGACATGTATGAGCCAATTATGAATACAATCATATTACAAGAAGTCATAATGAAACAGTTATCGTAGATATAACAAGAAAATGTGTTCTTACTCACAAAAGACAGTACAAATAAGATGGACAAACCGTTGCATCAACGGAAAAGTGAAAACCGGGATAAATAATATCATATTATATTGGATAAGATAAGAATAAAATTTATTAGAGTATACTACCATATAAGAAATAATAACGTAATAAAATAGAACAGAGCAGACTAGCACAGGATTATTATAATCAAGGTTGCGGTCTTGATATAAACACCTGACCAATTAATTACATAAATATGTCAGTATAAACTAAGAATTGTATAGTGTAGAAAAGGCAATTCATCCAGTAGACCGGTTTCGTCCTTATTGAGAACTCATCATGTACTGGCCAGAATTTGCCGCGGACAGGATTCGAACCTGGGCACGTCTGCTTCGGAATCTGGTGCTCTAACCACTGAGCCATCCTGCCGCACACTACACTGCATACAATTTTCAGTTATATACTAACTAATGTAACTTAGTTAGTCTATTTTTCCTTTAGGTGGAGCTCATATGGCATCCATTTAGACCCAAAGTTCCAACTAACCATCCCAATCTGTCATTACTGAACAGACACCACACTACATGGGGAAATGGTATTGAAATGAACATTTATATAATTAAACGAACATTGGTGGTGATAACAATTATTATAATCAAGTTTGCGGTCTTGATATAAACACCTGACCCCTTAATTACTTACATATGTCAGTATAAGCTAAGAATTGTATAGTGTAGAAAAGGCAATTCATCCAGTAAGCATAACATAAACCTGAATAATATAATCGTGTTGTGCCAATTCTACTTTTAGGCAAATATATATATATATCAAACGGTAATTTAAGCAAAGACAAAATATTAATGAACTCCGGAAGTTTCGCTATGTTTGTAAAGCATAATGATGCATTTAAGATGTATTATTACGGCAAAACAGACATGTATGAGCCAACTATGAATATTAATCATATTGTAACACGCGGCTCCGTGTTACAACCCAACGATGTTCGGATACAGTGCTCTTTAAGGTCAAATATTCTAACTCTGTTCTTACACAATATTTCTCTTAACTGTGATTTAAGAAACAATCTCTGTTAGTTTCAAGCAGTTTTAATAGATATTTCTTGAACTGCAATTTTATTTGCAATTAATAGTGTAAACGCCCCGGCTTCAAGTAAATGCCGTACGACGTTACAAACTCGGTTAAGGTGCTCTGAATAAAGATTTGTTACTGATAGGGGGCCCTTAAGAGGGCCTGGTCGTGCGTTCTCCTGAATTATTCAGAGTGTGAAGATATCCTAGAGCCTTGGGTGGACTCTGGTTGTTGATAGTCCCGTTGTCGAGTTATAATCACGATGTGGATAACGTCGTTCAGATTCTGCAATTAATTGGCTCGTCTCGCTGGTTGTACCGCAACAAGATGAGTCACGGATGTAGCCAATTGTTGGTGAAACTATCAAATCACCAGCGTAGGTATTGACAGCCGACAGAACGCACACGCGTAACGCAAAGCAGAATGCAAATGCGACAACTGATCTGCATGGTAAATTGCCGTGCTTAAATAGCATGACATAGTAATATATGTCTACTTGCACACTATTGGTTAAACGGCAAGTTTCGCTTTTTTCTCATTAGTGCAACGTAAACAAAATTGAATTTAATTTACGCAATATGTCGGCCATTAATTTGTGTCGTTACAAATGTTTTTATTAAAAGAACAGAACCGCGCGCGATCCGCGAGGATCACGCGGTGGACTATTGTGTCACAGTGAATTTATTTCGCTCAGTTGGATTATTCACAATTTTACTGTTATCAGTTAACTGTGCCATTCAGAATTTCAGAGAATATTACATTATAATAATGACATGAATTAAACCATAGCAAGAGGTAACTAAATATTCGTGAGTTTTTTGTCATTGAAGTCTTTACACGGATTTCATATCCTCATTTAGTGATAACTTTTAACCTTGAATCCATTCATGTCATCATGTATTTTCAATCGAGTTTTTTTGTCATTGAAGTCTTCACAGGGCTTACCCCTTCATTTTAGTGATAGCTTTTAACGATGACTTTTTACATATCTTCATATGTTTTAAATCGATGATAAAGATACAATTCAATTCAGACATTTGTGTGAGAATAACTACTTGTGTGCAAAACATTTTTCTTTATAAACATAAATCATTTTACAATGTTCATATTATCATGTATTTTTAATCGATTGACTATACTCATTCCAATCCAGACATTTGTGTAGGAATAACTACTTGTGTGCAAAACATTTTTCTTTATAAACATAAATCATTTTAATTTTTGTCGTCTAGAAGACGGGCAATTTAGTTTAACTGTGAATGATGTTTAAGACCTATTTTTGCATAAAAATCTAATTTTGCAGCTGACTAACATATATTCAATTTGGACTAACTGTGAATTATATTGCTATTTGCAACATTATATCTAATATGAACAGATGTTTTTTTCTTCTCACATCAACCACCCGAAAAAGATCAGAGACTGATTAGGCGCACGGGTAGTAATAATAGCCACCATTGATATGTAGGACGGGTAATAAAATCACGAACAAGATAGCAACCCCCGGAAATCGACCCCTACATTATGGTGCCCCGGTTCGTCGAACTCACAGCCAGTAAGGAATTAATAAACAGCTAGATTTTGAGAAATTCATGTACTTTGGATGAAGACCACTCCACACGTTATTACCTCGGAAACGGCTGCACATTCCCGCGCACAGACGCGACGTTCAAGTGGGCGCGGTCACCCTCAACAAGTCAGGAGGATCCGCCCATGGAAGGTTCGGAAGACGGGTGGGATCAGCCTTCTCGGCGGCAGTAGAGGCTGAGCACCCCAAGATTGTTGGCCACTCCACGTCTGATGGCTCGAAGCACGTTGCTTTCGCAGTATAGCGCAATCAAACTATTGTCTTTACAGCGACGGCTCCAGGCAAGTCATGCTTCAAACACCCAAATGCCAGCAAACAGTCCCATCGTCAGTTGCCACTATCAACATTTTTTCTCATCCGTGACGCAAACTCTGGCGAATGAATTCTCATAGACACTGGATCAGATGTAAGCTCACTTCGCCACAATTATCTCGAACCCACCCACCCAGTCGACACCAGCAGTCTGACCTGCGCCAATGGCTCCAACATAGCGACATTTGGGGTACGAGTACACACAATCTCGTTCTCCAAATCAAAAAGATGTTTCAAATATTCGTTCATCATCGCCAACACGACAAGAAACATCATTGGACGTGACTTTCTCGAACACTTCGACCTAACCATCCGTCCAAGAACGCGAGAGGTAGAGTAACCAGTATCAGTGTTGACAGAGCCAAAATCAGTCGTTACACGGTATGGCAGAGCAATAACACCTCCTATAAGGTTAGCCCCCTTCATTGTTTACTAATTTTCATTGTCGGGGGAGGGGGGTGTATGTAACACGCGGCACCGTATTACAAACCAACGATGTTCGTTTCTTATAAATACAGTGCTCTTTAAGGTCAAATATTCTAACTCTGTTCTTACACAATATTTCTCTTAACTGTGATTTTACGAACAATCTCTGTTAGTTTCAAGCAGTTTTAATCGATATTTCTTGAATTGCAATTTTATTTGGAATTAACAGTGTTTTTATTAAAAAAACAGAACCGCGCGCGATCCACGAGGATCACGCGGTGGACTATTGTGTCACTGCGGATTTATTTCGCTCAGATGGATTATTCACAATTTTACTGTTATCAGTTAACTGTGCCATTCAAAATTTCAGAGAATAATAGATTGTAATAATGACATGAATTAAACCATAGCAAGTGGTAACTAAATATTCGTGAGTTTTTTGTCATTGAAGTCTTTACACGGATTTCATATCCCCATTTAGTGATAACTTTTAACCTTGATTCCATTCATGTCATCATGTATTTTCAATCGAGTTTTTTGTCATTGAAGTCTTCATGGGCTTACCCCTTCATTTTAGTGATAGCTTTTAACGATGACTTTTTACATATCTTCATATGTTTTAAATCGATGATAAAAATACAATTCAATTCAGACATTTGTGTAAGAATAACTACTTGTGTGCAAAACATTTTTCTTTATAAACATAAATCATTTTACTATGTTCATATTATCATGTATTTTTAATCGTTTGACTATACTCATTCCAATCCAGACATTTGTGTAAGAATAACTACTTGTGTGCAAAACATTTTTCTTTATAAACATAAATCATTTTAATTTTTGTCGTCTAGAAGACGGACAATTTAGTTTAACTGTGAATGGTGTTTAAGACCTATTTTTGCATAAAAATCTATTTTTACAGCTGACTAACATATATTCAATTTGGACTAACTGTGAATTATATTGCTATTTGCAACATTATATCTAATATACGTATGACCAGATGTTTTTGCCTTCTCACATCAACCATCCGAAAAAGATCAGAGACTGATTAGGCGCACGGGTAGTAATAATAGCCACCATTGATATGTAGGACGGGTATAAAATTCACGAACTAGAAAGCAACCCGCGAAATACCCCTACATTATGGTGCCCCGGTTCGTCGAACTCACAGCCAGTAAGGAATTAATAAACAGCTAGATTTTGAGAAATTCAAGTACTTTGGATGAAGGCCACTCCACACGTTATTGCCTCGGAAACGGCTGCACATTCCCGCGCACAGACGCGACGTTCAAGTGGGCGCGGTCACCCTCAACAACTCAGGAGGATCCGCCCATGGAAGGTTCGGAAGACGGGTGGGGTCAGCCTTCTCGGCGGCAGTAGAGGCTGAGCACCCCAAGATTGTTGGCCGCTCCACGTCTGATGGCTCGAAGCACGTTGCTTTCGCGGTAGAGCGCAATCAAACTATTGTCTTTACAGCGACGGCTCCAGGCAAGTCATGCTTCAAACGCCCAAATGCCAGCAACCAGTCTCATCGTCAGTTGCCACTATCAACATCTTTTCTCATCCGTGACGCAACCTCTGGCGAATGAATTCTCATAGACACTGGATCAGATGTAAGCTCACTACGCCACAATTATCTCGAACCCACCCACCCAGTCGACACCAGCAGTCTGACCTGCGCCAATGGCTCCAACATAGCGACGTTTGGGGTACGAGTACACACAATCTCGTTCTCCAAATCAAAAAGATGTTTCAAATATTCGTTCATCATCGCCAACACGACAAGAAACATCATTGGACGTGACTTTCTCGAACACTTCGACCTAACCATCCGTCCAAGAACGCGAGAGATAGAGGAGCCAGTATCAGTGTTGACAGAACCAAAATCAGTCGTTACACGGCATGACAGAGCAATAACACCTCCTGTAAGGTTAGCCCCCTTCCTTGTGTACTAATTTTCATTGTCGGGGGGTGTATGTAACACGCGGCTCCGTGTTACAATCCAACGATGTTCGTTTGTTATAAATACAGTGCTCTTTAAGGTCAAATATTCTAACTCTGTTCTTACACAATATTTCTCTTAACTGTGATTTTAGGAACAATCTCTGTTAGTTTCAAGCAGTTTTAATCGATATTTCTTGAACTGCAATTTTATTTGGAATTAACAGTGTTTTTATTAAAAAACAGAACCGCGCGCGATCCGCGAGGATCACGCGGTGGACTATTGTGTCACTGCGGATTTATTTCGCTCAGTTGGATTATTCACAATTTTACTGTTATCAGTTAACTGTGCCATTCAGAATTTCAGAGAATAATAGATTATAATAATGACATGAATTAAACCATAGCAAGAGGTAACTAAATATTCGTGAGTTTTTTGTCATTGAAGTCTTTACACGGATTTCATATCCTCATTTAGTGATAACTTTTAACCTTGATTCCATTCATGTCATCATGTATTTTCAATCGAGTTTTTTGTCATTGAAGTCTTCACGGGGCTTACCCCTTCATTTTAGTGATAGCTTTTAACGATGACTTTTTACATATCTTCATATGTTTTAAATCGATGATAAAAATACAATTCAATTCAGACATTTGTGTAAGAATAACTACTTGTGTGCAAAACATTTTTCTTTATAAACATAAATCATTTTACTATGTTCATATTATCATGTATTTTTAATCGATTGACTATACTCATTCCAATCCAGACATTTGTGTAGGAATAACTACTTGTGTGCAAAACATTTTTCTTTATAAACATAAATCATTTTAATTTTTGTCGTCTAGAAGACGGGCAATTTAGTTTAACTGTGAATGGTGTTTAAGACCTATTTTTGCATAAAAATCTATTTTTACAGCTGACTAACATATATTCAATTTGGACTAACTGTGAATTATATTGCTATTTGCAACATTATATCTAATATACGTATGACCAGATGTTTTTGCCTTCTCACATCAACCATCCGAAAAAGATCAGAGACTGATTAGGCGCACGGGTAGTAATAATAGCCACCATTGATATGTAGGACGGGTAAAAAAATCACGAACTAGAAAGCAACCCCGCGAAAAACCCCTACAATATAACTAGAAGTCATGATGAAACAAAGTTATCGTAGATATAACAAGAAAATGTGCTCTTACTCACAATAGGCAGTACAAATAAGATGGACAAACCGTTGCAACAACGGAAAAGTTAAAACCGGGATAAATAATATCATATTATATTGATAAGATAAGAATAACATAAACTAGAGTATACTACCATATAAGAAATTATAACGTAATAAAATAGAATAGAACAGACTGGCATAGGACAATTATATATAAGTTGTTGTGAACCTAGAAATACATTAGTTCAGTTTTGACCAGAAGGATGAACCAAAGACAACATGAACCGAAAGTATAATTTCATGTACATTCGTTTCGTGCTTACTGGCGACTCATCAGCAGGAGCCGGTATTACGCCCTTTAACCACTATATATTTTGTTCAAGAATGTGGGTTAATAGGACGGTACAATCTTGAATAGAATCATAACACGGCGAGGCTTGATGAGAAATGTGGGGAAGATTTCAAACCAAGTTAAGAAACTAGTTATTATTCGGCCCATAGCTATTAAATTTTTTTAATGTACCGAAAATGCTGGGCTGTAGTATGCTTGTTGGTTGCTTCAACAATGATATGATGCCAAATAACCACTAGGAATTGCTACACAAATTGTTAGCTGTAGTAACCGGTCATACCGCGTGAAGCAAAATAGAGCATTGTGAGGTTTGGAGAGCCGCAGCGTGAGGATTGCAAGGTAGATTGCCACTGAAGTTGCCAGGTTTAAGTTGAAGTCTGGGCAGGCTGGATCGCCGTCAAAGTGTTTGATTACGACCAAGGGAGCTAGTGTGTGCTCAACATTTTGGTCATGATATTTGTATAGTGGTCACTGCACAACTGATGGAGTTGAGATATGCACTGAAAGTGGCTTGTACCATGATAAGAAGCCGAAAACTACTTAGTTTTGCTATACAAAGTGCTAGCTATAAATAGCTGGTCATAACAAAAAAGACAGTGTGAGCTCCGGTTTGAGCTATAAGTTGTAACAATACAATGTAATATATATATATATATATATATATATATATATATATATATACATGAAAATCAAATGGTAATGACAAAAATGTAATCAAACATTGCTACAGAGATAGCATAATACCGAAGAACTGTTCAAAAATGCTACACAATTGTTAGCTAAGAACAGCTGGTTATACCACGTGAGACAAGTGAGTGTGAGAAAATTAAATGAATCATGTGGATTCATTGGTCACGTTGCGTCACATAGGATGCAAGTGGTGCGCGTAAAATTAAAAATTTGACAAGTAGACCAACGAAAAATGAATTTTAAAAAATAATCAGTTACGCGTCATGCAAATCAAGCTATTGCTAGAATGAGATTGTAGTCAGATAGAGCCTGAGACGTATGTAGAAGGATGAATGCTCCCAGGTACAGACCATTCGATAAGCGGTTTCAATCTGTCTATGGTTACGGATGTAGGTGTTGGGCCTTGCATGATAATGAAGTCTTTTGGCTGTCTGAGCGAAATCGGGTAAAGACCGCGATACTTTGGTTGTAGTGGTGCAACAGCAGTGTCCTTGCAAACTGTAGAGCTGCGGGTGAACGAAGACTGGACGAGGCGTATGTCTCGGATGCTGTTCAGACATTTTACCAAAATGAAGTCGGAGGCGGGTGGCTTCGTCTTGTTGGTCATCCTGAGCGGGTAGTAGATGTGGGAGCTGGCTAGACAGGCGTAAATCCATGACATACAAGAGTTGTGACGCAGACGTTTTAATGGATTCACGAGTGCGGGAACGCATGGAAAGCAGAAAAAAAGGAAGTTCGTCGACCCAGTTGCCATTAATGGACGAGGATGCTAAAGCAGCATTGAGCTCCCTATGCATTCTCACTACCATACCCTTCGATTGGGGATGGTAGGCAGTTGTCTGACGTATGGTGCATCCCATGAACTGCAAGGTGGTATTGAAACGATCCTATGAGAAGCAAGTGCGTCTGTCAGTGATGACCACATTAGGAACACTAAAATTGGATATCCATGCAGAGATAAAACAGTTTGTTGCTTCGTCTACAGAAATGGTGCCAAGAGGTAATGCCGCAGGCCATCATGTAAATCTATCAATCATAGTAAGGTGGTAGCTAACACCTTGAACCTTTATCAGATGAACTATGTCAATGTGGACGATGGCTTTGCGAGAAGTATTTCGGAAATGCTGCAACTTAGAACGAGTGTGCCGTTTGATCTTGTTTTTCTGGAAAATGGCACACTCGGAGACCCATCGTTTAGCGTTCTGTATGAGCCTGTAACCACAGGAACGATCTGTAAGAAGACGGACAGTCGCCTTGCTTCCTGGGGGAGAAATTGAGTTAATGGAGTCGAAAACGTTTTGCTGAAGGCTGGTCGGATGTAATGGCTTGTTCGGCTGCATATCCGCGAAGAAAACATTAGGTGAGCCTTCCAAGAGACAGCATACAAACTTGGTGGGGTAACGGGTAACTGATCTTTGAATGTGAGTGTCACCGCGCTGTTCTGTTTGCAGGGATTGCGTTAATGTAGGTTCCTTGTGGGCCACAGAGTTGACAGTGAATGGCGACGGCGAACGTAAATGTAGCGAGATATCTGGCCTGGAAAGGGCGTCTGCAATAAAGTTTTGTTCGCAATTGATATGAAAGATATCGAATTGCAATTCACTCAGACGAGACAACTGTCTTTCAACTCTGGCAGGGTACTTGGCGACAGTTGAAGTCGCGTTTAGAAGTGCGCTCACTAATGGTGCATGGTCTGTGAAAACAACAAATCTGCTGCTGTCAATAATACTGATAAAATGGTTTACTGTGTTGTGGATTGCGTGGAGTTCTCGACCGAAAATGTCGTATCTTGTTTCTACTGGTTGGAATGTACGTGAGTAGAAACTGATAGGCTTCTGAACTTCGTCGATCACTTGTTCCAACGAGGCTCCAATAGCAAGCTCAGAAGCATATGTCGTGAGTAGAAATGGTCGTCGAAAATCTGGATGCGTTAGCATTGTAGCATTTGCTAACGAGTTGATCGCGAGTCGAAGTAATTTCTCGTCTTCAGATGATCAAGAAATTATGGAGTTCTTGGTAAGTCCTTTTCGATTCCACAGGTGCCTATGCAACGGATAAAGTTGTCTTAAAAGGCCGGGAAGGAACTTTTGATAGTAGTTTAGGCCTCCTGATATTTTCTGCAACTACCTTACAGTCTTTGGTGACTTGATATTTTTGATTGAATTCGCCTTCGACGGTAAAGGTTGAATACCTTGTGGCGTGATACGATGCCCTAGGAAGTCCTCGGATGTAGTTGCAATCTGCGTCTTGTCACAGTTGATATTAAGTCCGTGGTTCGATAAATGTGAGAAGGCATTTCGTAAACGCTTGGCATAAAATTCTAAGTCTGGATTGAAAACCATTATGTCATCGAGATATGACATACATTAAGCGGTATCGTCGTGAAGTATTTTGTCCATGAATCTTTGAAATGTCTGTGTAGCACACTGAAGTGCAAAAGGCAT
>JAQBSW010005530.1:0-56548 GCA_029291075.1 Eudiplozoon nipponicum
ATTAATCTGAACTGTTATAGATTTCCTATTTGAATAAACAACTGATCTAAACCAACTAGAACAAAAATAAAGAGTTGCTTAGGCTACTTTAGTTGATCAGGCTACAAATGTGAAATATCTGAAATGCACGGTAAAAGGTATGATAGGTAGCAACATTCGAATGCGCTTAACGAGATGTAAATAATGCAGTCATTGAAAAAAGACACAGACGTCTTTATAATGAACAAATCAGATCATAAGCAAAAGATGCAGAACGTCTGTAGATAGAACATATTTATATGGGGTGAAACATCAGATTAACTTGACTAAGATAGTTTATTTTTTCCCTTTGCACACTACATTTTTTAGAGCAATATTTATAGACGAAATAGTATACACAGACAGTGAAGATAAACAATCAAGTTACTTTCATTAAAGAAATAGATATTAAGGAAATGATGAACATTTCGTTAATATATATTTATTCAAAACAATTTTACAAAAAATTGTTCTAAATTTATTTTTCTACTTCATTGAAACGCTAATAGTATACCCCTTTAACATGATCATTGTTTTAATATGATGGAACGCATTGATTAAGGATTTAAAAAAGCATATATAGTTAAAAAGAATAAGCAGAAAGCAATATAAGATTCATGTTCTATTAATATTCCCACATATGATTTTAATTCCCATAGAAAATTTTACTGAAAGCGCACATAAAAAAGATATTCTATGATCAAGTTTATTTCAAGCAGACAGAAAGTTTAATAATTTGCGAACGCATAGAACTCCCATAGATATAATTTAGTTTCAACTGTAACTTATTTTATATCAAGTCTTTCTCACAACCAATTTCTTAATAAGTATATTTTAGAAAAGGCAATTCATCCAGTAGACCGGTTTCGTCCTTATTGGGAACTCATCAAGTACTGGCCAGAATTTGCCGCGGACAGGATACGAACCTGGGCACGTCTGCTTCGGAATCTGGTGCTCTAACCACTGAGCTATCCTGCCGCACACTACACTACACACAATTTTCAGTTATATACTAACTAATGTAACTTGGTTAGTCAATTTTTCCTTTAGGTGGAGCTCATATGGCATCCATTTAGACCTAAAGTTCCAACTAACCATGCCCAATCTGTCATTACTGAACAGACACCACATTACATGGGGAAGTGGTATTGAAATGAACATTTATATAATTAAACGAACATTGGTTGCGCGGGTGGTGATAACAATTATTATAATCAAGGTTGCGGTCTTGATATAAACACCTGACCCATTAATTACTTACATATGTCAGTATAAACTAAGAATTGTTTAGTGTAGAAAAGTCAATTCATCCAGTAGACCGGTTTGGTCCTTATTGGGAACTCGTTATGTTCTGGCCAGAATTTGCCGCGAACGGGGTTCGAACTACTCACAGTTTTCAGTTATATACTAAACAGTGTATTTTAGTTGGCTTTTCATTTAATTAGAGCTAATATGGCATCCATTTAGACCTAAAGTTCCAACTAACCATCCACAATCTGATGGTATAGAACAGACACCACACTACATGGAAAAAATGGTAGTGTAATAAGCATTTATACAATTAAACGAACATTGGTTGTGAAGTCGGTGATAACAACTACTTTAATCAAGTTTGCAATCTTGATATAAACACTCACCCATTATTTGCATACATTTGTCAGAATAAACTAAGTATAGTATAGTGTGGAAACGGTAATTCATTCTGTAGCCCGGTTTTGTCTTTATTGGGAACGCATCAGGTAAGTGGCCATGTTCAAGTCCTCTCCAGCGGCAAACATTTCGCTCTTTCATTTTTTCAACGGACTCCAGAATAACTCATATTCTGAATTTTCGATTGATTAAAAAGGATGAACTTTTTTAGAGTATCTGGTTTATTGTGTTCTCTTCGTTTCTCTTGTTCTTATAATAAAATGTTGACTGATAACGATATCCGGAATAAATATATGCTAATTAACTCAAGAGAAAATACTATCTGGAAATAAAATAAAATTCTGTGTCTATACAATAAAACAAAAATTGATTGCGCGGGTGGTGGTAACAACTTCTTTAATTAAACACCAATCACATTGTACTTAACCAGTCGTCGAACAACTGGGTTGCGACTGTTGTCGGTAGTTTTGTTATGTTGTTCGACGGACTGGTTATATAGCTAAAATGGGATAATTGGATTTTTTACTTCAAGCTCGTAAACTTGATTTAAAAGAATTGTGTAGCTAAACAAATATCAGTTAAAATAATAATGAATGTTTACATATTTTCATACTTGATGAACTGATATACATTTATTCAAATGAGTATACATTATCAGATTTTTTCTCGAAAGCAGCACATGCTATACATAAATAGGTTCTCTTGAAAGAAATACTTGTAAGTCAATATTTCTAGTCTCGCTTGTTTCATCCACCATATATAAACATTTCGAAGAATGCCATCTCATTTTTCTTTTGTGCGTTATGCAAACTCCTCCAAAATGCTCGTATTGGATGCTCAATTCTAATTCAGATGAAATTCCCAAAGTTATCAATATGCACATATAACTCTCTTGTACACAATAGAGACTTCCGAATCATTTTTTGATCAGTCGATATATCCAAATTCATGCGCAGATGTCAGAAAATTAACAGTGAGTTTTTGTCAATTGGCAAAGTAATGCCAAATTCTTTTTCAAACAGACGTTTTCTTTGCAAATTCCACTTAAGTTATCAAATGCAAATCTATGATTGCAATTCTACCATTTTCCAACTGACAATTATTGACAAAGTCATCGTGCCCGGATAAATATTTCAGTCAATTTCTTAGTATATAATATGATCTCGATACCATTAAGCCCGAGTGGAGATTGGTAATGGTGGTCTGACTGCAAAACTTGAACAGGTTGTCGACGTTGGTTGTTTTAGGTGGAAAGTGCGTAATCCACACAGGATCCATCCATTGGTTTGTAGAAGCAAGTCATATTAAAAGTAAAGGGTGGTGACTTATACATCATAAAACATACAATATAAAAACTTATGCGCCTAGAGTAGAGTCTTACTCGTCCGATCTTGCATTATACGACAAACATCATGCCATTTAGAAAAGTTATACTCAATTGTATTTCTAGTGGCAGATCTTTTTATTATATACGCTGTCTGAATAAACTTAAAGGTTGCATCAGGTAGCAAAAATGCAATTCATCCAGTAGACCAGTTCCGTCTACATTTCATACTCTCAAATTATTAATTCCAATCATTTGCCGCGTAAGAAACTTAGAACCATGCAAATTTGGTTTTGAGCCTGGACTCAATCGACTGCAGCATTCTCGTGCCAACTTGCTTCACGTAATTTGGAAGTCATTTACTCTCAAATTTTGTTTGCTTTTACTTGAGATCTAGTCTTTTCGAATTACTTAGGACCTGAAGTTCTATCTATCTATTCCAGAATTTTACACCATGCATCTTCACACCATTCATGTTCTTAGTAATAATTATGTGAATTCAAACGGCAATATTTTAATTATATAAAATTACAGTATAAAGTAATCATTAGTGTCAGGTAAGCATAAGTAATTCATCCGTTAGACCAGCTTTTTCCTTTATTAGAGTTCTAAATATAATAATGTCTGGAATTAGCAGCGGTTGTGACTCGAATTCTTGGCATATATATATATATATATATATATATATATATATATATATATATATATATATATATATATATATATATATATATATATATATATATATTATCAGTATAAACTTATCATGTACATTAAGATAGCAAAAATAATTCATGCATTAGACTGATATTGTTCATATTAGATCTTCTTTTATGTGCTGTCCAGAAAATAACGCAAACGGGAGTCGACTCTGGGAATGTTTTCCTCGAAGTCTGAGACTCTGTACACTGCGCCAACAATGATGCCTAACGCATACAATTTCATGTCATATATACACTTATGTTTAGACTAAATTTGCATTCAGTTGAAATCATTTTTTCAAAAACTTCAGATCTTAAGTTTTAACAATACCACAGCCATCTGTCACTATATAATAAATACAACGCCACCGGTGGAGTAGAAGTGATTTTTAATGATAATTTGTTTAACTATATGTTTTTAATATAAAATAATCATTCTAGACAAAGTAATTCATCCAGTAGACCGATTTCGTCCTTATTTGAACCTCATCATTTACTGTCCGCAGTATATCACAAATGGGACCCAAACTCGAGCAAGTTTGCTTCGGAATGTTGGATAATAGGACGATACAATCTCCTAAACGATGCCGTCTTTTAATCAAACTTTCCTCACCCAAATATATAGTGGTTAAAGGGCGTAATACGGGCTCCCACTGATGAGTCGCCAGTAAGCATGAAACGAATGTGAATGAGATTATACTTTCCGTTCATGCTGTCTTTTGTTTATCCTTCTGGTCACAACTGAACTAATTTGTTACTAGGTTCGCAACGCCTTATTCATACTTGCGTATATATTAGTTCTCCGCAACAAACAGTATTTAAATGTGATTATAATACGAATGGTTTTTATATCGAGTAAAAAAACTTTATTTAAATAATTGTTATCACTATCCGTGCTATTAATAGTAGTTTAATTTTTTAATAGTTTAATTGAACACCAAAGCCCCAGTTAGAGTGGTGTATATTCTGTAATGACAGATTACGAGAGACTAGTTGAAATTAAAGGTCTAAATGGATGCAACATTATATTTACCTGAAGGATGGCAAAATTAAAAATGTAAGTTGGTGTATAACAGAAAATTATTTTTGACTGCGACAGGTTGGTATAGTAGATAGAGCCATGGACTCCAAAGTAAATGCTCCAAAGTCTGGACCCCATTCTCGGAACATTCTGGACGGTATTTGATGTGCGCCTATAGAGGACGATATTGGTCTAAAACGGATGAATTGCCTTTGCTGCCTTATGTAACTATTAGCAAATTGGCGCCTATATCAAGCTCGTAACGTTTATTTACATAATTTTTATCACCCGCGCAATTACTTTTTTTTTTAATTTTGTATATTATCAATGAAATATCACTTCCCTTGCGTGTCTGTTCTACAATGAAAGATTTGGAGTCGTTGGTTTGAATTTTAACTCTAAACTGATGCCACATGGCCTAAACTTAAAGGAAAAGCTAAATTAAAATATAAGAATTTATACAATCAAATTTGTGTAAAGCTGGCGTAAAAAATTTCAGTGGATAGACATTCACACACCAAAACGATTTTTTCCGGTTCGAGGCAAGTCAGCGGCAAAATTCTAGACAATATTGGAAGAGTTCTTAATAAGGAAAACGCTCAGTTCCTATTGACAAATGTATATATAATTAAACTTGTCATTATAACAAGCTTGTAACATATAAATGAAAAAATTGCTGCCATCTCTTATGTAATCTCTGACTGTTTAATTGTATAAATCTTAGATGAGTTGCTACTTTCCCAGATAGCGAGATGTCTGTTCTACAATTAAATATTTCGGGGGGTTACTTTGAAATTTAATTCGAAAATGCTGCCACGTAGGTTGCAATTGAAAGAGAGGCCAACCAAAAACTGAAATGGGGATAAAATTTCATGTTCCAAAACAGATTTGTTCGGGTTCTTCTTCTGCTTGCTGCGAAATTCTGGGCAATATTTGAAGAGATCTAATTAAGGACAAAAGCTTCCTCCTGTATGAATTGCCTGCGATGCATTTTAAATACTTAATTCACACTCACAAATGTGCCTATAATAGATTGTAGCTTAGATCAAGCTCGTAAATTCGATGTAAAAAAATACTTCCACCTCTTAAGTAATCAATGAATTTTTAATCGTTTAAGTCTTCAAATCAATACCATTTTCACGGGTAGCGTGTTGTCTGTTCTATAAAGAAAGATTTTGGGCTAGTTTTTGAAACTTTAATTATAAAGCGATTCAACCTGGTCTCCAGTTGAGGGAAGGCTTCGGAAAAACGTAAGTCAACTTACAATTGAAACTTATAAGTTTTGGTTGGCGAAGTGGTGCAGTGAAAAGAATTATCTTGTTGTCTTATCCTTGTCAGACACTTGGCCCTCTCTCTCTCTATCTCTGATGCTGACTTTTGAAGATCTCAATTCGTCGTTACTTGTGATTTGCTGTAGATTTTCTAAACTATGCGATGTTTAACAATTAAATTTTTGTTTACAGAAATAAAACCATTTTTTCGCACACAAATTGTAATGTATTTTCCTCGGCCGTTACATGCCCGGGTCAAACATAAGTATCATAACAACTAAAAATTTTAACCTTTTTTTACTATTGGCTGTAGTTTTACCGTTGTTCGAGTACTGGTTTAATACAATGGGATTAATGTTTGCTTCAAGCTCGCAAACTTAATTTAAATAATTGTTACTTGCACCCGCGCTATCAATGATTGTTTAATTGTATTACCAATGTATATGTGGCGAAAGATGAAAAAAATAATGTTTGTGACCGCATAGAAATTGTGCTGCCGATATTCCCAGTGGAGTATAATTTATGAGAGACTATTAGAAGTGACAGCCGATTATCTAATTTTCCTTTCCTTGTATATGCATTGCGGTTTGATTCTCACCTGCCAGATCTTTTCGCCGCGATCTGTTGTTGATCGTGACAGGTTGAAACGCGTCAGCACAGACGTTTGGCAGTAGTTTTCCTTTTTCGTTCGACTATTTAAATACAATTCGATTGATATTCCTATCAAGTTCTTAAAATTAATTTAAATTAATGTTCACCATGGAGGTTTGAATCGCTCACTTCGTTCAATTGGCATTTGTATTGGCTCGCTGCTCGACAAGTTAGACGTCAAAGATCAATTTAATGTAGCTAACTAATATGACCACCAGCGATCGAGGATTGATTAACTGAATAACTTAAATAAGTGAGTTAAATAGGTCAATAAATTATTTAGGGTTCTTAATATACGTTATGCATTTGTCCTTCAAGTCAAGAAAATATATCCAAGATTAATAGAGGAGAGAGCCTCGTTGATTCATAACTTATATATGAATCGCTTTTTTTATTCTCGGTAGTCAAATTTCTGCTCTAGTTTGATGATGATGATCTAGAAAATTCTAGCGCGGCGCCGAAAAAATAAGATGAAAGATTTGCCGTGTTGCGCAATCAGTTATAAAAACTGGTGGCGTGTTTATTTTAGTTTAGCTACCTTTATATAGATACTCGTACAATTGATTGATGCTTAAAGAATAAAAGACTGTAAAGTTATGACTACCAGCTGAAAAGTCAAATAAGCAGCTACGGTTCCCATGTAAAGCAGCAATTGACTGAAATCCATTTTTCAGACCAGGAAATAAATCAAGTGTGCTTATCTAGGAATAAATCGTGATAATCGCAATGTACAACTGCGCGAGTGATAGACAATTAACTGTAGATGAATAGAAAATCAATAAATAAGTTTGAGGCAACTAACATATTAGCTTCAGTTATGCGTTTAAGTTAAAAACTCCAGCATGGTTGTACTAATGTACATTTAAATTTAACAAGAATACCACCAATATTTTTAATAGTTCAAATGCTACAATAACAACTAATAATACTTCTACAAGTAAAACTAAAATTGGGACTTCTTTTACTATTACTACTACTTACACTAGTAAAACTATCACTACTACTAATAATAATAATAATACTATACTAATATTTATACTACTACAATTACTACATTTAATATTAAAACTAGAACTCCTACTTTTAATTACAATAGTTATATTAATATTACTACATCTTCTTTTTCTATTATTATCACTTTCTGTTCTTTACCAATTACAATTAGTGCAACAACATTAATATTATCACTTATAATAAAAATATAACAATGTGCCGAATAGTATTCCTTATTTTTATAAAATTATAACCAAATTTACTATTAATAGTGTTAATTTTCAGTATGCTCATGTTACTTTTACTTCTACATCTGATATTCCTATTTTATTACATATAATGCTACTAATATTAGTAAAAACGTTATACAAATGTAGAAAAACATTTTTAATGCCTCAACTGCTCACAATAATGCTAATTATTAGTATTGTGTTACAGTAAACAGAATCATGTTCTACTCCAAATAACAGTAGGTAAATTAATTCGTGAGTAATAGGTGCTTCAACAGTGCGGTATAAATTAACAGTGTTATGTATGCTATGCTCATGTACGATTTTATTAATCAGAACAAGCGGTTTTAAAAACAAAAATATGATACATCAATGTACGTTTTATCCACAATTCATGGAGGAATATTTTCTAACGAAATGCAATAAATGTACCTTATTTAATCAATTTTATGATTAAATTAATTGAATGGAAGTGTCTATATTGCACAAACTGTATGCGCTTAAATGTTTTTCTCGTTAATTAAAAATAACATACATAAATTAATTTATTTTTAGATAAACCAAGAGAAAATTACAGCAAAATGAGCTTGATTTTTAAGTGAATTTTTTTCAATCTTTGCCTGTGTGAATGTTTGAACTAATTATACATTTGTTTTGTGTGGAATTATTAAATTAAAATCCAAAAACTACAGTTACACAACGTTTGAAATAAGCAAAATTTGTGTTGCATGTATTGTTTCTATATAACGAAAACGCTAGAGATGCTCACTGTGTAGGCTACTTTTGTGTAACGCGTAAGTTATTCAAAATAACAAGCTGATTTGTGTAGAATCAAGTAAATATGGCGAAATCATAATGGAAACATGTTTTTCTTCCTAACTAGCTACTCATCAGTAGGAAACGACACCACGGCGCATCACAAAATAGATAGGCCGTCAGGTAGTGTTGATGAAGGAAACTGTGCTTGTCAATTGTGCAAGGCCAATTACCACCACATTTTAACAAACTGTATATAATTCTATTAACAGAGCACTGTAAAATTATATACGCATAACATTTAATATGGATAGAGTTGGTTAATTTTACCAAATTCAAGCATTAACTTATGTTAAATAGGCTAAAACAAACTGTAACAAATAATGTGATTTAGGTAATATTGTTTAAATTGAAATAAACTTACCACGTTCTAGCAGTCGACCAAGTAAATGTCCAAGCTAACATTCGTTTCTGTCGACTGTCTAAAATATTTTTCGGTCATAATATTCGCCTTGAAAGTTGTGCAAATACGAATCGCTGTGCACTGAAATGACTGGAAGTAGAGAGGTATGTTAGCAACTATAAATTAATATCGATTGCAAATTTGAGCTATATTTAGTTCATTAAAGGGTAAAGATTGTGTTTTTCCTATTCGTCGTTGGGAGAATTTTCATTCCGTGCTTCAAAACAAATACATCCTTATTAATGTGTCCACTCATTAGCGAATGCATTTCATCATTTTATTCAATGAACGATACGAAATGAAAGTAATATTCTGGCCAAAGGCAGATATGAATTAACAATTTCTTGAGACTTGTTTTTTTCGGCGAATTTATAATATCCATGTTCGTTATTTCATTTTAAATATTTCAAGTACCTTTTTAAGACGACTGCACACCACAACAAATGTAAGTTAGAAATTTCGTATAAATGGCTTAATTTATACTTATGTCTGCCTGGCTTTTTAACATTTGCTGACGTTTTACTTTACAGGTGTTCATCACGTACCTATGAGTATGATTTGAATTAACAATCATACCGTATTTTCAATTACGAATGTATGTGTGTCCTTCTAATTAATCATGTCATAGAAAAAACAGCATTTTCTAGTTTATTTCTGGTGCCGATGCTTTTTGAATTTTTGAATCAAATGCTTTTATGTTCGTCAGATTAATCCTTTCCAGACGAATAAAGCAATATATTTAAATATAATCTTGAAAACTATTTAAACCAATTGTGCGCTCTAGAAAGGGTCTTATTAACAAAAACTTATATTAAATTAGAATATGCACGAAATAAAAATATAATAAAATTCTTCGTGTTATCATAGTTGTTATTATTATTAATAATAATATTAACAATAATAATAATATAATTACAATCACTATTATTATTATTATTTTAATTGTTATTATTATTAATAATAATACTATTAACATTTATCTGATGAATTGTGCCACCAAATTAAAAAGAATCCTCTTCAGAATAAGTTACATGGTCTTTTTTCGAATGTAGTATTTTCATTCCCCACTCTTATTTCACACCTTTTATTTCAGGAAATGCATCCGAGTTCCTATGTCAAGAGTAGACTCACGACAGCAGAAAATTGTCAACTATTAAAATATTGATAAATTTTGTTTAATTTGCTGCACATCAACTTACTAGCAAACAACATATCAAGCACTGACTTTTCAGTATTTCATATGCCATACGTGTATGCGCGTAGTTTGACTGTGAAGCATTTATTTAAATATCATTACATCTAAATAAATCTACAGTTATTAATTCGTCTTCCGTTTTGCATGAGTCAGACTAATTTAATCAATAATTTTTCAGTAAACGAATTATTTACGTGTGATATCACAGGTTATGAATGGAAACGTTTCTCGTATCTGATCAAGTGTTCTTTTATTTTGCACATGGAAATGGTAATATGAATTTTATTAAAACTCGCATTCCAAATGAACTTCGCATTTATCGATTAATGATTAGTATAATACTTTATTTATATTATAGTTATGAAAACATTATATAGCCAATGAAATTATGTTCTTATAAATTTTTATGGACATAAAACTAATTAAATGATCACTTACTTAACAAACATCATTGCTTACCGCAAGTGAGTGTAGATAATAGTCACAAAACTTCGCCTCTACTCCAACCACAGTTTGAGAATTTGATACTAATTAATAGTATAAATATTCGGTTAAATCAACGATAAGTTATAAGTTCTTGATAATTTCTTATGTACATTTATAGGCATGATCAGAGTAGTGATACAGTTTTTGCAATATAACTAAAAATAAGAAATTAAAAAAGTGATCTGATAGAGGACCAGGGTTATTTTACTCTATACCTAAATTAAATTCACATGATATGATGAGAATTAAATGTCAAGATAATATGGATTTTAAGCCTAATAGATGCAAGGGAAATTAAGGCTAAAACAAAGACGCAGTGGTACATTAAGTTTGCGTGGGTTATTGGGCATATCACTTACAAGATATTTCTCGGTGGATTTTTATTTGATAAATGCTATCATAAGATTTCATACTTCGCAGTACGCTGCGTGCTAATGAATGAACTTAATTATAGAAGAATCCGCTTATACAAAATACATCGCATTGATACAAAATTATATATATATATATATACACATATATATATATATATGAATAACTAACGTTGACATCCGTAGATGTATTTTTGGATCTGATAATAAGAGCTCGTCGTTAGAAAAAGAAATAAGGCTCCATCAACTTCGCTGGCTCGGTCACGTTTTGCGTATGCTCTCATTTCGATTGCCCAAGAGAGCTCTGTTCTCTCATCCAGCACCAAATTGGCGTAACAAACAAGGTGGGCAGATTTTGACATGGCAGAAACAATTGAAGTCACTTACATCCAAATTGGGTAGTATAGGACCCACTCGTCTGCCAGGATGGGGTCCTCGTGCGCATCATAGTTCTTGGTTAGAAACCCTTAGCGATATGGCATCGAATCGAGCTCAGTGGCGATCTTGTTGCAGATGTCTAGTAGAATCATCTTCGTAACTTTCTTTTCTTAGTAGGGCAAAGTTAGCTGCGAGATTTGGTTTGTTTATGACGTGATACAGTGAAATCCGCAAGGAAGCTGTATTGCTGATGTCGCCTTGCCCGAATGCTAACTTGGCCATAATGGTGTTGTGGAGAGGTTTAGTTTGCCTCATTTCTGTGAGTTATCCTGATAAATTACTCATAGTAGCAAGGTATTCCTTCTCTCTCTGCCTCTCTCTCTCTCTCGTAAATCTCACTAATAATTTGTCTAAATTCACTTATATACTTTTTTCACTCCTTATGGTTATATGGCAGTGAAACATTAGTCACTTTTGACTTTTGTGTTGCTGGACATGATGATGATGATGAAAGCTGTCGTTTACAATTTATTCAAAAAGTGCAGGGCTATGTTAGTTAAAAAAAATCGTGAATAATCAATGGCACGAGGATAAGGTTGGGATATTAGTCAACAAAACAAACTTGTGAGATTAAGCAGCACGTAGACACTAGCAAATAATTTATTAGTGCTTATATTTGAATAAAACGGTTGACAAATCCGTAAATTTTTAGCTGAGAATGAGAAGAAACGCGATATTGCATTGTTAATATGGAAAGATTAGCGGTTCTCCATGATGATTCCAATCGTGAGCCATATTCAATTGATCAATTTTTATCTCTAGTTTTTACTATATTTGGAAGTAATTCTTTTAGTTTTTGCCAGAGGAAATATCATTCGATTTTAGTTGAATGATGAACACAAAAGACATGACTAAAAATGTTTCGTATGTGACCGTTAGAATTTACAATTTTAAATATGCTATTTCATGGCGATAATATTTTATCGTTGCCCTCATGATACATTTTCAACAAAATTATGCTTCGTTTACGCAGAATAAATATGAAACACATACAGGATAATCACTTTGTCATTATAATCATTTTCAAATAAATGTGATGAAATTTCACGTTAAAAAAATGGAAAACATAAAGTTAACGTGGTAAGTACTTTCGCAACGACACGTTTCACAATGTGGCCCTTTGTCTACCACGTTGTAAAACCGTGCCAATGGGAAGGTTTATTAATTTGCTGGACATGAATTAACTGTTCATATAAAAATAAATTAAATTTTATTTTTGAACAGTTGATGTTATCGCTGGTTTCATAAAGCAATATTGTGTTTATTAAAAAATAATTGGATATTTTTGGAATTTTTCTTTGTACATATTTTCGAAGATTTTGACTTTTCTTTGCCAAAGATAATAATAGAGCGTGGTTGAGATTTTGAGTTGCCTGGTACGCTTTGCTGCGTGGTTCTGGCTTGAGACACTTTGCTTATAATGTATTGACATTTGTAAACATATAATATTCTTATTTCACGTATTAGGAAGGATCTGAAATTTGCTTAAGGTAATTGACGTGTTTTTTTTTCAAGGTCTCCACTATTACGTTCTATCATCTGTGTTATTCAACATTTCGGTGAGCCCACTCAGTGTTATAATATATATTGCATGAAATCTTATTTTACTATTCTGGCCAGTTTTGAAAATATCGAGGATACAGAGTCATTGTGCCGGTGGACTTAATAAATGTAATTAAAAATATAAATCGGAGCAAGTTAAGTGTTCCAAATCAGATAATCATACGGCATATATGGATTATCCGAGCCTGGCATCTCAGAGGCTCTCTTATGGTAGTGACCAAAGGGCCTCTACACCAACAAGTAAGTCAGAATTAAAGTAGCGGTATCAAATTAAATCAGCGAAGACTAAAAATTCTCCATAATTAATGTGCATAATAAAACGACTGATCAGAGTTATTCTAAAGTTATGAAAAAAAGAAAACTAGACTATAAAAATCTACTGACCAAGCAGTTGAAAAAATTACAATTTCAGCATGGCTAATAATCTATAATTTATAAAATTTCGGCTTAGTCATGTTAACAGGTTAAAATAAATTAAGGAAATTAAAAGAAAATTGATCAAATTTCCAATTGAAACATTGAGCTAGGTAATATATTGCATAGAAATTTATATTTAACTTAATGACTCAGTGGAAGTCAGCAACACCCATATAAAAATTAAATAATTTTTATATATTATTCATGTTTAAAAAAATGTATTCTCTTTTGTTAAATCTCTTTGTTTTGATCAAGAAATTAGCCAGTCTTTTGTTCACTTTCAAATAACTTTTTTGTTTTGTATGTTTTATATTCGATGTTTTGGTTTCGCTCTTATCTGGTTGGTGCACCTCACAGAGTTGATATACATATTATTTTAATATTAAATTGGCAATGCATTATTTCAATAAATTCGCTGAACTTGCATTATGTGTATCAAAAAAATTTTGATATAACTGGATCTAACTTAATTTGGAATTCAGGTATATCGATCTCGGTTCAGAATTTTGTTTTCACTTTCGCATAGGCATACCTTGGATTTCAGTGACACAGTAAATGATTCTTATGTTAAAGAGCCTAAAGAAAGAAGATTCAGTGAGAAATGTCGGATCTTTTTACAATTATTTTGTTAAATATTCTAGCAATCTTGCAAGTGCAAACCTGGTGGCTGTTAAACTTTCATTATGTATCGAGATGAGAGTCTCTTCAAAAAGTACCGACAGCACATGTCGCATGTTTCGTGAGAGCTGATTTTTCTGAATTCCTACAGATCAGACAACATGATGTAGATTTAAAGATAATTTTCAAAGCAACAAGAATTGAAGATCTCCTGGATGTGCTTTTCTTGGTACAGTTGGCTTTGTCATAAAAACAAAAGAGCAACATGTAACGGTTTATACAAAGCATTTTGAACATGAAAGTATCCAACTTCATTGAGCTTCTAGTTAAAGAACGTCAAAGAAGGTAGTAGCCACAAAGAACTACGGAGAAGGCTAACTTTGGTATCTGAAGTGGATTTATAGTTAATTTTATACTGAAATTTATGAAAGATTAAACGCGAATTCTTTGAGCAGAGTATTTCCCAAAAGGTTATTAATAGTATCTTTTAGCTGAATTACCAACTACATTACGGACTATACTGGATTTTTTTGAAACCCTAGATATAGAGTGGTCTAAGTCGCTCAAAATATAAAACATGGAATACTTCCGAAAAGTACCACAATCGCATGCCATGATCGTAGACTCTCGCGTAGAGCAAGAGGTCCAAAATATCTGCAAAGCGTTTTATGACCTTACAGAATGAAGCTTAATGGCCCACAACGTGGCTTGATTAATATCAAACTCGTTTATGAAGACAGATAGTGCAGCAGATCGTAATTAAGTTGGCCAAATGCAAATTCTCAGCGAGCAGATTATCACTTGGATGAGTGCATCGATGAACCACGTGAGTGAGGCTCATCTCATCGCAAATACGCACAACCTGAAAAGTGCATAGATGATAGATGCAACTTTTCTTGCATTGAAGCAAACAAATGGTAACGCAGCCCCATCAACAAGAAAAAATGAGCTCTCGGGATAACACGTAAGCCCAAAGTATTTGGAATATTAAAATAATGCGTCGTAAACTCTGTGAGGTTTAACTTTAAACGGTAAACTGAAGTCGTCGGAAAATGCAACGGCGGAAATTTCAGTATCAAATGGGCTTAGTAGGATGGACGGTAAGACAACCAGATTTTGTTTGATCGGAGATCGTGAGAAAATTTCTGGTCTTACGAACGACGAATTCTTTATTCGGAGCAAGCTGAGTAAGTTGGATTTTCCTGTCGCCACGGGAGCAGTAGTGAGTATAGTTAAATTATATGTGTTTATATTTTTTTGCCCAACGTTCTATTATCAACTATGTTTCGCCAATCGTCGTATTTTTCGAAACTGTACAATGAAAGCTTCTTTGGCTATCGAGTTTTCAATTCAGTAACCACAATTGATTTGTATCCTTTGCCAAACCAGACAATTTGCTCGAAAATAGAATGCGGTATGACGTTTATACTACATTAAGCATGGAAGATTCATAATTTAAAATATATATGTAGGTCGGGTCCCCAATAATCGCAGAAATATGATTTCCCGTGTGTTGGCCTTACGAATTTTCAAAAATAGATATTCCAGTGCACTTCACTGAAGCTAATCTACTGAATTATTAGCTATAATTTAACAATAATTGGTTGACGGTAGTTTTGTTATGTTCTTCGACGACTGGTGAAATATACTTTTGAATAGTGCGTAATTTAAGAGTTTGGTAATATGTGCCTTATTGACGTGACTTTCTTTAGCGAGCTGCATTTGTTTTTTTCACATTTGGTTTCCAAATTCTCAATTATCACAATATATACCTCCTATCACTTTGTGTTTTGAATCTTTCATATTGGGGACGTTCTGGAACAGGTAATTTGATAATTCTGTTTTCGCGTCTTATTTATTTCCAGATTATTTAATCGGACGTATTGCTAAGTAAGAAGTACACAGCCCGTTGCCTAACACTAAGTTATCAAATATATATTTAAGTTTGATCACCATGGTAGCCCATCTTTATCTTGAGGACAAAAGCAAGTTAGCTCAAGATATAGCAGTCATGAACTTAATACTAGTTTATCAGACTCGATTGGGTATATAAAGACTGAAAACGTCTTGGCATCAATGGGCTAGAGCCTCTACATTAACAAAGTTTTATTTGGCAAAAAGGCATTCTGGCATTACAATTAAAAAATAAATGTAAAAATGAAAAGTAGGAATATATAAAATTTAGTAAAACGGTGACTATAAATTGTTAATCAATATAGATAACAATTGGGCAGAAGCAAGACTGGTAATAAAAGCACCGCTCTTGACAATGTCCTATCTAGATTCTAAATCATGAGATACACTTGACTAGGATAATATCCATTAAATATAATTCCCGAAAACGACCAAATCTCGATCCACAGTAGAATACGAAACATAAAAATTAAAGAAGCATACGCGCAACCGTTGTGTAGAATTAAAATTGGTGACCTCACGAGGTAACTAACAGCAGAATTTTTTAAATTAAATTTGCGAGCTTGAAGTAAACACCAATCCTATTGTATTTAACCAGTCGTCGAACAACATAACAAAACTACCGCCAGTCGCAACGCACTGACGCGTTTCGACCTTCCATGATCATCATCAGAGTACGACGGCAAACTGACTAGCGAGGATCAAACCGCATTGCATATATATGGAAAACAAAATTAGATATGCGGCTCTCACCTCTAGTAGTCTTGCATACATTGTACGTGACTGGAAATTTCGGCTGCACAATTTCTATGCAGTCACGAACATTAGCTGTTTGTAGCTTTCGCCACACACATATATATAGACAATACAATTAAACAATAAATGATTGCGCGGGTGGTGGTAACAATTCTTTAAATCAAGTTTGCGAGCTTGAAGTAAACACCAATCCCATTGTATTTAACCAGTCGTCGAACAACATAACAAAACTACCGCCAGCCGCAACGCACTGACGCGTTTCGACCTTCCATGATCATCATCAGAGTACGACGGCAAACTGACTAGCGAGGATCAAACCGCATTGAATATATATGGAAATCAAATTTAGATATGCGGCTCTCACCTCTAGCAGTCTTGCATACATTGAACTTGACTGGAAATGTCGGCTGCACAATTTCTATGCAGTCACGAACATTAACTGTTTGCAGCTTTCGCCACATATACATATATAGGCAATACAATTTAAACAATAATTGATTGCGCGGGTGGTGGTTACAATTCTTTAAATCAAGTTTGCGAGCTTGAAGTAAACACCAATCCCATTGTATTTAACCAGTCGTCGAACAACATAACAAAACTACCGCCACTCGCAGCGCACTGACAGGTTTCGACCTCCCTTGATCATCATCAGAGTACGGTGGCAAATTGACTAACGAGGATCAAACCGAATTGCATATACATGGAAAGCAAAATTAGATATGTGGCACTCGCATATAGAAGATTTACATACATTGTACGTGATTGGAAATGTCGGCTGCACAATTTCTATGTAGTCACGAACATTAGATGTTTGTAGCTTTCGCCACACACACATATATAGACAATACAATTAAACAATAATTGATTGCGCGGGTGGTGGTAACAATTCTTTAAATCAAGTTTGCGAGCTTGAAGTTAACACCAATCCCATTGTTTTTAACGAGTCGTCGAACGACATAACCAAACTGCCGCCAGTTACTTACAATTTATGCAAGTCTACTAGAGACGAGTGCGCATATGTAATTTTGCTTTCCATATATATGCAATGCGGTTGCATCCTCGCTGGTCAGTTATCCGTCGTACTCTAATGATGATCATGGAAGGTCGAAACGCGTCAGGGCTTTGCGATTGGCGATAGTTTTGTTATGTTGTTCGACGACTGGTTAAATACAATGGGATTGGTGTTTAACTTCAAGCTCTCAAACTTAATTTAATGAATTGTTACCACCACCCGCGCAATCAATTATTATTTAACAGCAGAATTTGTTATTCCGTAGTCTGGTGAGGATCACTTGAATCTATAATAGAGGAAAATACCATTATAAGTTAAAAATATTATCAACAGGCCTTTGTGAGCAAATAGCTCATACAAAATCCTGGAAAAAATCCATGTTGATCATCTTTAAAATTGAAACTGGTTCCCGATTCACTGAAATGAGACATATTTATTATAGAGAATTCTGTCAAGATATTTAGTGAATGCTGGGATGATGGAGATGGGGCAAATTTCCTTAAAAGTGCCGCTATTTGGAATAGGCGAAATCCTCGATTTTTGCCAGACCGGTGGTAAAGTTTTGCAAGAAGACACGAGTTAAAGGCGTTAGCAATCAGTAAGAAAATTTTCTTACTTAAGCGAGTAATGATGCCAATGGATACTCAACACTGGTCAAGTTTCTATTTGGATTTAATGTACTTAATAGCTTGAGCGATCATGGCCAGATAGACGTGACATTCATTCCGACTCCCGGGGTCACCGTAACAGATCTCTACTGTCGAAATGGATTATGAGGAATAGCTATCTGAAAGGTGACTAAGATATTCATCTGCAAAGATTCTATCGGTAGATCAGGTAAAGTTAAAAGACGTACATGTGTATCAATTATATTTATTATTGTATTCATTGTATACACACATACACATGTGTGCATGCGCCCTTTTAATGATAAGACAACAGATGTTATTAAAAAAGCCTATCCTAAATACAACCTGTGTGGATCGAGTGCAATTTAAAACGTGAATAGCTTGTTCGGATTTCTAATTTTATTACTTACAATGGCACGTGCTTATGATGTTTTTTGAGTTATTGGTCGACCCCACCGGATAATGTGACGGCGAACTCAGCTACGTCAATCCATAAGGTGTGTATTAAACAAATAATCTGACGCATGTAAATGGTAAATTCAAATTCGGCCACTTCAGTTTCACTTATTCGGACGAACATAGCAGTTATAGATTTGCACACTCACGTGACTCGCAAATATCTTTTGAACGGTCAGTCTGAAGTAAAAATGATATGGCCAGAGGAAATATCGCGCTTGCTTCGATGGTTTGGTTTTTTTAAACTTTTGATGATGGGTGAACTGAAGAAGACATCCACCAATGGATGTCAAAATATTTTAAAGAATCAAACCAACTGAAATTCAGCCTGTGTTAGCCGAAATGCAGATTGGGTAATTTCGATTAATCCAGTTTCGCAATTTTTACCTTCTTTAAAGTAATGTTAATGTCCGGGTCCTTTGATGTATGAAACAACTTGTACTTAATAATTTCTAATTTTCTTCGAGATACGGGGGCCGTCCGTATGCGCATTTCAACGCTGGGCGCTTGATTGTGTATGGTATGTTCAATAAGGTCATCGATATTTCATAGTGAATAAGCATGAGATTGTGAGGAAGATCGCTATCTTGAGTTCTGAGCCCGATTTTGCACGTCTTAAATGTGATTTTAGCCTGGTTGAGTTCCGTATTTGTTTATAGTGGTTTTCAAATGCCAAACACAAAGGTAATGTGTCATGGACCCGAGAAAAACGCGAAGTTGTGTCTTCAGTTGTGACTATTTTATTCCAAGTTATAGTATTGCAAAATAAACTGAATGCCTCTCAATTAATGAAATTTCTAGTTGTTTGGATGATCTCCTTTGAAGCAGAGTATTAGAGAGAAAGAAAGAAGGATGCTTAGCAGTGATGTACATTAGGAAAGATCTCATAGCCCTGGATGTAAATTACTCTTTCGATGGAGAACATAGTAAACGATTGAGATTCAAGATAAGATAATCAATGTGATCATTCTAGTATTATCGAATATCCAAACAATGACTTGGTGAAAATTCACAATCAGAATATATACTAGTATAAACGAACATGTGGAATGCTAAATTTTCTTAAGCACTCATTTTGGTCTTAAAGGTACAATATTGTCTATAAATTAATTGAAAATTCAATTCAAAGTTATTTATTTTATCAAGACTGGATTCAATGGAATATAATACATAAGATATCATAGAATAATAAACTTTGGCTTGTCAGGAAAAATAGATAAAACACTCATTACAAGTTTTTCTTAACAAAAAAATATAAAGATTTGCTCCTGAATACAGTTTTTGTAAACCATTAGTAACACTTTCATTGCCATAAAACCATAAGATGAATAACAATTTACCTAGGTAAAAAAGAAAATTGAGGCATATTATATATATTAAATTATTCGTGGACCAATATTGTTTTTTTGTATAATTCTTTCGAAAATTTCCATGTCTTTAGTGGAACAAATTTGATATTTATAGACGTATCCACATCCCTTATTTTCGCTCTCTACAAGCAAGTATCCAATTTTTTCTAAAAGAGCTGTTTTTCTTCAACAGTGTTGCATGAAATTTCCACTTATAGTTTTCTATTCATGCACTTCACAAAATACAATTGTTTATAATTTTACATTCATTTCTGCGGCTCGACGGCTGCTTCCTCCATTATGCTGACTGTGTCATGTCCGGGGATTTTTAACGTATTATGTTTGGTATTTATTTATACATAAGGTAAATTTTAGAGAATAAGAATAATTTACTTGCAAGCTTTCTAGCCAAAAACGTAGTAATAGCAGTTAGATCCGGTAATCCAGGATTTCGTGATCTTAATCATAATTAGCACCAAATACGGTGTTCACGATCACAAAATTTAAGATAAACTTGGAATACAATTACTGCAATAACATATAATTTACAAGAAACTGCTCAGTGGTTCAAGTACAACTACAATTGTTTAACCATTATCTTCCAAAGGTTTAATTGCCTTTTCGAAAATAGAATATCTAAGACAATTCATTTTTGAATATTTAATATTGATTTTGGCGGATTTAAACACCAAACTATTTCGTTCCAATTTACGTAACTCATTCTCTTGTACTCACAGTGCTCTTCCCAAGATCTAGTAATTATAATGTTGTCGTCCATGTGCACTCGATCAAATGGACATTCTTAAAGAATTACCTATGCCAGACGCTGGAAGGCTTTACATTATTTGGTCCAAAAGGCATCCGTAAAAATTTGTGCAATCCACTCCCAGGGAATTGCCCTGCGGAGGGTGACGTAGACCCCGTCTCCATAGGTACTTAATAGTAAGGTTTCAGCAGGTATAACGTAATGTAATCATCATACCCCATTATATGCCTGAAAAAATTACTCTAGTTCAATAAAAAATACCAGTCACATTCTGTTACCAAATTGAATAGTTGATAATTACCACAGATCATCTTATCTTCAGGTTTAGGTTTGGGAACTACCATTAATGATGATACAAATTTGAAATCATGACATCTACTAATTCCATTCATGCTCTATCGTGGCTATTTTTTTAATAACGACCTGTTGCTTATGATCCGCAAATGGCTGTGCCTTGTACGAACAGATTAGCCATGCCACCAACTCGAATTTGTGATCTATTCCAATTTACAGTCCTTTGTGCTTGACACTGAATGTTTAGAAAATTACAAAATTGCTTCTCGACTACTTCCGCAAAGTCCTCGTTACCGGAGGGTCTGAGTAATTGAACCGGCCTAACCACCGAGGTATTAGCATCTGTCACTGCCCTCATGACTTATCAAATAGTCCATGTCTTCTGGTTTAACTCCAAATTGAAATGCATTAAAATATCCATCCAAATTAAATTGACATTTATGTCAGCTACAAGATAATTCCACTCAAACGTAGATTTCTGCTCCAATGTCACAAAAAATAAAACAAAACTACAGCCAGTCGCAACGCACTGACGCATTGCGACCTACTATGATCATCATCTGAGTACGACGGCAAACTAACTGTGAAGATCAAACCGCATTGCATATATATGGAAAGAAAAACCAGATATGCGTCTCTCACCTCTAGTAATTTTGAAAACATTGAATGTAACTGGAAATGTCGGATGCACAATTTCTATGTAGTCACGAACATTAATTATTTGTAGCTTTTACCACACACATAAATATGGACAATAAAATTAAACAATAATTGATTGCGTGGGTGGTGGTAACAATTCTTTAAATCAAGATTGCGAGCTTGAAGTTGTTCGACGACTAGTTAAATACAATGTGATTGGTGTTCGTGACTGCATAGAAATATTTCAGCTGACATTTCCAATCACGTACAATGTATGCAAGACTAGCAGAGGTGAGAGCCGAATATCTAATTTTTATTTCCTTATATATGCAATGCGGTTTGATCCTCGCTAGTCAGTTTGCGGTCGTACTCTGATGATAATCATAGAAGGTCGAAAGGCGTCAGTGCTTTGCGACTGGCGGTAGTTTTGTTATGTTGTTCGACGACTGGTTAAATACAATGGAATTTGTGTTTACATTAAGCACGCAAACTTCATTTAAATAACTGTTACCACCACCCGCGCAATCAATTATTGCTTGATTGCATTCTCCATGTATATATGTGTGGCTCGGCTACAATCTTTTGTGGACTCTTTTAATTCACTATCTAATTTGAGTCAAATTTGCGCCAGATTTTCATTCACAAAATCCCTACGATAATTCACGCAGTAAAAGTGAAATCAAAACTAACCAGAATTCTCAAAATTTGATTTTTGAAGTAAAAAATAGTCAATCGAAAACTTTCACAATTTAAACAAAAACAATTTCAGAAAATAATATAAAAATTTTGTTTATGATCCAGTGGTAACTTCAAATGTCCAGAAACAAAATTGATTAATTTTTATGTAAGAATATTTATCATCCACAATTAACAATAACAGTGAGGAAACTCTTCAGCTAACCCGAAATTCATTGTCAACGGCCAATCGGTTAACATTAGGTTAATGGATATACTGAAGAGGCTCTCATCTCGTTACTTAATAAGAGTGCCATAGACACCAGTTTCTTACTTGGAAGTCTCGAATAATCACCAAAACTAGAGCAAACGTGTAAACTATAGAACTCGGATTCCACATCACTCTCAATACACTGTCTCTGCCTAATTTTCCTTAATAAAATCGATCATGTGCTCTGTATCCTCCCACGTTTAGCTTTCATCCATCCTGTCAGTATATTATTTATTATAATTATTTTTGTTTGAAATGTATGTTTTATAATTTGCCGACCCACCGATTTCCGTATTGTGCCTAAACTAAAGTGAAAAGGTTAAAATCGAGAACTGAGTTCAAAATACATGAAGTTTAGCACGAGGTCCTTTCTGATACAGGAAAAACCTAAAATCCACATTTGGCCAATTCATAAATATATTTTCAATAATGTAAAACCAGGCCTCTAATCACACATACACAGTACAATACTCAAAATAGCTGAACACATTTGCTTAAATCTGCTATTGTGAGCATTCTACTGTGGATATTGGATTAGAAGCATGATGATTCCTGAAATTTGGAATCGAAACTTTGCCAGTCAGCGAAGATTAGATCGTACCTCTTTTCCAGTTTTTAGTATAAACAAAGTTGAAGAATTCGGAGATCGAATCAGCTCTCAGCCACAACGAAGACGGACTCTATGGTAACTTGGAAATAGGGATCCATCGGATAATCACGAAACTAATAGTGCAAAATGACAACACACAATCGCAAATCACTCATATGTTTGTAGCCCAAAATTGTACTATTTTTAAATTCGGTCATTATAGTTATTTCGGACCGATAGCAAATGGCCAGTAAAAAAGACTTTTGGTTATTTCTACCATATTTTGTCTAAACTTTATTAATTTTTAAAATAAGAATACATTTGACGTTTTTATTCATTTAAATTTCTATATTTATCGTCATCTGCCAGTAAACGACCAACAATAAAATAAATAATTCAACAGATAAGATAGTAAAAATATAAATTTCTTCGTGTCAAAACACATGAAACACTCACCATTGGCAAGCAGACTAAACTTATATAAAGTACACCGATGAATTCTGAATAAAATTAGAATAAATATCAAAGGCATTGATTTTCTGTTATACTTCTTTGTATTTTCTGAATTGTAAAATGATTTGTTTCTGATGCAATTACATTTTTGGAGAACTCATCTTTGCATAGTTTCTTGAAGTAATTGACATGCAGTATAGTTCGATGCTTTAACATATTGTGTATTTTTCTAGCATTCATAATTATCTTTGATTTAAATTAACGCTGCTACATTTATATTTACATATTTGTCGCACATATCTCAAGGTGTGGTAGACAAAGGGCGACATATTGAAATTATTTGCCATGTTCACAATTGGTTATCCATGTTTTTATCGAAACACTGAATTATATTATTTTTGCAAGTTTAATGAACTTTTAGAGAACAACACTTCATTGTGAATATATCATTTATCATTACTGTGTAGCTCTGGCTTTCCGTAGGGCCACTGGTTTTGATTCTTATTAGGAGTTACATTAAATTAACTGTAGCACATCTGTAACTACTTTCATTGATGTGTAATTTGACTCATTGGGCATTTTATATTATTATTATTATTATTATTATTATAAATTTATAAACGCCCCGGCTGGAAGTAAGTGCCGTGCGACGTTACATGAAGAAAAAAGACCAATACGTGAGAGCAGTTAGCGTGAGTGTCCCTTAACAGGAACTGAAAAGCTTTTGCCGGCAAATGCCGTAAAAGCATACGAATGCTGTACTAGTGATAGTGTCTAGAACCACTTCTAGATACTTACTCTGTCATCCAATTGGTTGGCGGGTGTTCCTCTTATGTGGATGCAGCGGAACAAGTAGAGCTGTCGAAACCGGATGTGTGATTTGTTGTTCGCAGGCTAGGAATAATTTTGTTGGAGATCTGCGGCAACACCGTGGTGGCTGGCACACGAAGAAATCCGATTGATAGATTATCGATACGTATGACTAGTTGTGCACCTTAACAAAAAACGTAGCGTGACTGAAGACTAAGCGACGTGGTGACAGCGTGGTAAACGCAAGTCCAGAAGTCGGCGTAGGTAGACTGTGAAAAAGAGAGAGAGCAACAGAAATCACACGTATCGAGCAGAGCAAAAGTGTGTGGCGTGGTCATTTAATCGTTCTTAAATAGATGCGCAGTTTCAGCGCCATTGGTAAACGGCAATTTTTGCATTTTATTTGGTTTAGCGTTTTGCAATTTGAAGTTGATTTTGGCAATATGTCGACGAATTTATCTGAGCCGTTACATTAGTGTTGATTTAATTTAATATTGCTAATTTTAGAATGAAAATAAATTGGCAGATTTTCAAAGATGATGCAATGCACAGGGTGAGGTATCGAAATTGTTGTTGTAAAACTATTCGCCACTTCCATTTATGGTCAGAAATATTGTTTGTTTAGTAATTTATAGTTCATGTTTATGCACACTAATTATACATTATGAGAATAAAATTTTTTACAATGTATTCCACCATTCATTACTAATTCTTATTATCGTTTCATTACATCCATAATGTAATGCTGTTTATTTCCCATTCATCATTTCATTCCTGATTTTAACATTGTTTTTCAACATTTTTGGTGTTATCAATATTTGCATTAATTATATATACGCATGGTTTGCGCCATTGAATATATACCATATTGTTTCCCATTCCGCGTCGTGAAATCACGGTATTTATTAGATGACAAGGACTTCAAAATATGATATATTTTTGCCAACATAATAACCTATTCTATATTAGATGACGAGTAAACATATCACAAAACATTAGCAATTCCTGCTACACGAGAGAATGATTATAAAATATGACGATGCCAAATATACTGTAACTTGCTCTATGAGAGAGAGATGACAAATCCAAACCTGAAATCCTTCTAAACGAAAGTGAGCTGTTTACAGCTATTTAATTATTTACAAGAAATGTCATTTTTATACATTATCTGAATTCTAACTCGCATATAAGAAAAATTTCAATTATTCAAGTTTTCTACTTTCTCCTTTACAGAATGTACACCTTTTCTCTAAACAGAAGAATAATTAAATTGAAATTGAAATTAGAATTGCTATTAGAATTTTAAATTCGGAAGAACATATCCTGGAAGATATCATTAGCAAAAATACAAAATTCTGTGGCAGTATAAAATTATCTTTAAATTCGCTGTATCGTTAAACATTTTCAAAATTGTAAAATAAAAATATTAACTATGTTTAAAAAACTAAATGCAAAGAAATTAAAAAACATATATCACTTCCGTTAGAGTCTATGATAACATAGAAAAAATAGCAAAATCGTTGTCTGTCGTAAAAATAAAAAAAACTGACAGATGGTTCGACTCGCGAACAAATTTATGCTATTGATAATTTATTTCAACCAAACAGTATCTTTGCATCAAATATAGACGTTAAACCTCTCACATTCACCAATTCAAATTGAGAATAAAATTAAAGGTTGCAGAGTATGAGTGCATTTAATTAAAGCACAATAGATACCAAAAAATAAAAAATATTACTTGTAAGCAAAATTTATAGTTGGTAAAAATAATTATGGACATATGATAGAGTATGAGCGGGCATGCATTACCGATCTAATTTGTTATCCCAGAAAAATTTTGTTGTCAAATTTAAACATCAAATGATCATTATAGTCGTAATTTTTCTATATTTCCGAACACAAATCATTTTAACTGAGATTTTATCTGGAATTTTATATCATAATGTAATTTGTAATTGATTATATATCCTGAACATTTTAAATAATATAAAGAATTTATTTGTAAGCTTCCAATTAAAATGCATCACATTTGCAGATAATCCCGATCTAGTCTCTTTTCCATGACTTTTTATGACTGTGTTCATAAAAACGCCAACTAACGTATTTAACTGGAATATTTCTACGCAAAATTTAAGTGTTCTAATTTGTAATGCTTGCGAAAAAAAGAATAGTAGCCTATATTCTTAAGAACCCAAAGGAATAGTGAAAATCCATTTCATAATTACATAGTTAGATCAAACATCAAAATGAATCGATTTCCAGCTTCGAGAAAATGGATTTCTTATGTTTGTTATATTATTAATAGATTTTAGACAACGTGTAAACCTGATTTATCACGTGAATAATTTTATAGAGATGAAAACATTATATATATATATATATATATATTTATTTATTATATATATATATATATATATATATATATATATATAAATTACTGTTCTCCAAAATTTCAAAGAATGTGAATCAAATTCATTAAATAATAGATATTTATTCCAAAATGGTAACAATACGAACTGCCTTGGAACTCGTTTCCAAATTTCGCACATTACCGAACACCATCCAGATATGTATATGCGAAAGTAAGTAATAACAGATGTCGCAATATTATATTAAATAAGTGATAATTATTAAATTTAAATAAATACGCATGCATGATAGCATGACTGATTATTCAAAAAATACGCCTATAACAATGTACTTCTAAGAAACTTAGTAGTATCAAGATAGATAGTATCAAATTACAAGAGTTACAGTGTCTCCAGACTAGTCCTGCCAGAATGTCGTTTGAACAAAAATTACCTGGTTATCTAAATCACTATAGTAAAAAAAAATAATCACAATTTTGTTGGTATGAGCTCTATATCGGGTGCAATTTAAACCCTTACTCCCATGCGTTGTAATGGTTTCATGTTGATGTGAAACTGTGAACACATTTTTCTCGTTGATGATTGTATACCAGTTTCTGGCCCCATTTGTGAATTGTCTTTACTTTTTTTGAAGGGGTCGCACAGAATTTGGAGCATATTTGACTAATGGTTGCGAAAAATTGAACTTCTGCCAAATTATTCAATATAATAAAATTAATAATAATAGATTAATTCAACGAAAAATCAAATGTGTTCAAAATTGAAGATACACAATAATAAGAATAAAATCGGTGTTACTAATATTACTAGTTAATTCTAAATTTTAAAAAAGTTTGCAGTTAAATAACTCCCAGTATAAGGTAATATCAAAAAGTTCATTATAGTGCTTCAATTTTCAACTAAATGTTCATACAAACATTGCATAGAAGAAATCATCTTAAAACATTTCAATAGTTTCTGAAACTTGCATTGCTTAATTTCTCTCGTGCATTTTTATTGATTGTTCGCGATAGTTTTCAGTTTTACTATATTTGCCTTGAAATACGGTCTTTGTTTTGACAACATATTTGTGTCTCTGGCTTCTAAACATATTCATGAATTAACCATTTTACAAGGAAGTTAAAATACATTTATTCAATTGGACTAATTTCTTTTCATTTAATGTGGGAATCAGAAATAAGGATAATAGATTTATTTTAATCTGTTTTGGTATTTCATGTATATATTTGCCATAAAGACAGGTTGCAAATCTGCACGAGATTCCGGTGCATACTCACTCCAAGTTGCCAATTAGGAAATATTTGGTGGAGTGTTTCTTGTATTGACATGGATGCTAATCTCAAATGGGGAGAAGCTGTGGAACGTGAATAAGCTTGAGATACTTGTTTAGCTGACCAAACTTGGAAGTCGCCCGCGATGGAACATTCCATGCACTAAGAACCTAGATAATTATTATACTCCAATGGGTACACTGAAACTTAAATGAAAAAAATATATTTATACAGGATATAAATATTAATAAAGTTTTATTTAGCTGATGTACCATTCGGTCTTGTCCAAACGTGGGAGTACTACAATATTCTATCAACAGTTTTCTTAACCTCACTCTCTATATAAACCACTGCAAACAGGTTGAAATTAGGTAAACCGAAAATTGATTTGGAGTCATACTATATTCCATTAAATGTTTTATTAGCCTCACTCCCACTCTTTCTCTTTCTACAACCTATTGCAATCAAGATGAGATAAGATATACAGGGGATTGAGGATTACCGTAATATAATGTAAATGGAAATTTTGTTGATCCTTCTACGCGTACTGAAAAATCTGGACATCATGGATAGGCGTATACGTCAATCCATACGAATTAATTATATCTATTATTTAAATGTCAATTTAGATTAGAGTACGCATATACGCCTGGACAAATTTGTGTTTGTGCCTGTGGTTAATTTCAGGTATACATGTGAGTATAAGAGATTATTTATTATGGCCCGATATTGGGGCAGACAAGAAAAATACTTTAGGATGTAAACTAAATATAGATAGATCTGTATTGAATGAGGATATCACACATATTACAAGTAAAAAATTTTTTGAGTGTGGTGTCAACCCTGAAGATGGGACTGTAAATGAAGTCCATAAAATTCGCCAAATCTTAATTCACTAACATTTGCGGACAAGCAGTGTTAGGTCGGCTTCAGAGTAACGGGAATGGTGAGAACCCATTAATCAATTTAAAAAAAACAAGCTTTGTAGTTGTAAATGCAAAATAATCAAATTTGTATACCTACCATTGCCATCAGTTGTTACGCAACCGTCAAATGTTGTATCAGTTCGAAAGATGAAAGCACTACGCAAACGCAAATTCGTTTTAAGGAATATATCAAAATTTTACAAAAAAGTTAAAATACATTTTTTCGATCGGAATCATTTCTTATCAATTAATGTTGGAGCCAGAAATACGCAGAATAAATTTATTTTATTCTCTTTTGGCATTTGAGGTATATATTGGCCTTCAAGGTCGTTTGCGAATCTGCACGTGATTGTGGTGCATACTCACTCCAAGTGGAGAGTGTTTCTTGTACTGACATGTATGACAATCTCAAATTGGGACAAGCTGGGGAACGTGAATAAGCTTGTAATATTTGTTTAGCTGGCTACACTTGAAAGTCACCCGCAATGGAGCATTACGTGTTCTAAGTAACTAGATGGTTCTTATGCTCCAATGGGTACGGAGCTGGTATTTGATAGCTCCTCGGTAACACTTATATGCAGTGACCCACTACAACTGCAACGATGGCCTTGAAAAAGACCGTGGAAACATATATGTAATATAAAAATTATTCACTAGAAGAAATAAATAAATATTGTAAAATAAAAATCACAATTTATGAACAACAGAATTGCGCGTTATAGGAGCAATGGAGTGTGAATAGCGCATAAAAATCATATTCCATTTTAATTATGATATAGCAATGTAAGCAGAATCTAGTCAATAAATTTATGTTGTGTAATATTTTAATGAATATATAAACTGAATGATCAGGATAAAGTAAGGAATATTATTAATGATTATGATTAATAATAAGCATAATAATAATAATAATAATAATAATAATAATAATAATAATAATAATAATAATAATATATAATAATAATAATAATAAATTTATTTGGCCTCAAAAGCCCACTAGAAGCTCAAACAAGGAATTTAGAAATGATAAGGTAAAAATTTACAAAAGTCAAGAGTATGTAAAGTTGAATGAAATTGTGATTAGCAGAGTATTTAACGATACTGGTGAAAAGAGCTGTGAAATAGACGTGTTTTCATCAACTTCGTGATAGGTCGTTCTGAGGAGAAAGAGATGCCATTTGACTCGGTAAGGATTGATTAGATTAAGGCTCGTGAGGAGTCAAAGTATCTATGCAGAATAGGCTGTCGCCAGATGAACGAATTTGAGACTAAGCTGGACGGCGAGGATGACCAGCTACAGACATCGATCTTCGGAATTCTTGTTGTAATTTTCGAATTTCTTTATGGTAGTGTTGACTAGTATAAAGTTGACTAGATTAAAGCCTGCGGAGAGTCAAAATATAAGTGTTGCCGGCAGGGTTCACTGATTTCAGCTGAATAACATAACGACTTTTGAAATTCGGGGAAGAACCAGCTTCAAATGGTTCAGCAGAGTTTTCTAGTTTCCGATCGTTTGCTGCAACAAATTAAGGAGAATTAGTAGAGCAAATTATGGCAGAGTACTTAATACTTGGATGCAGTAAAACAAAATTTGTATTAGAGAGCCCAGATTTGACGTTTAGAATCAAAGGCGACTTGTCGAAATTGGCGGCTGAGCAAGAAGAAACTTAACGCTCCGAAACTAGTTAAAAGCCTAAGGGTAAAAAAGTTTTATGAGTGAAGACGGAACCAGTTGCACTTCCAATCAGAGTTCTCGCATAGTAAATTTTTAAAGAAGTGAGTGTGAGCCGCCTTCTTAAACTCATGTTGGGATAGGAGCTTTATTTCCGTAGGTAGCGTGTTGAATACACGTGTGAATTTGCAAAGAGATTGATTTTGTTATATATATTGGGAGTATAGTTGGATTGAATTAAACAGTTGCTATTGCCTGTAGCGTAGTGGTGATATGGTTCGCGAAATTTGACAGTGACACACAAGTTGTGATCTTAAGAATGAAAGAGATGAATCGTAAGTGTCGAGTAAACCATAGCGGAAGAAGATTTGCCACGAGCAGGCGTTCCCTATAGTTTTGGCTGAGAGGGAAGGCAAGCTTTAGAAATCTGGAAGATATCTGTTCTATGGCGTAAGATGAGGTTAGCGTGAGAGGGTAGTAAAATTCGTTAGCATATGAGATGAGAGGTAGGACATAGACCTTAAATAATGTGAGTTGAAGAGTTGGTTTGTCTTGCTAACGGAACGTTTACAAAATCCTTTTATACTTGCCAAAAATTGGTAGAAGTAAAAATATAAATTGTAAATTAAATCAAACACTGTTTCACATTCATCATAAATGCACATTCACTATAATAAGAATTATTAGTATATTGCTATAATTATGTAAAAATAAATCTAAATAACTGTATAATTAAATAGTCTACCAGATTACTAGAGTTACAGAACAATGGCTTCATAAAGAAATTGAATGTAATTAAATTTAAATGTCAGATTATTAGATTTTCCCTAAAAGCAGATTTGTGGTCTATATCAAGAACTGTGTGAACGCCCTTCAATTAATATTATTTTTATGGATATATTGTGACTGTATTTGATTTTAATAAGCTTTGTGATTGTGAAATTATCTATTTATTCCAATATCATGACATAACACAAATTATATGAAAAAAACTATAAGTTATATACTATTTATTGCCGAGAATTGATATATACATGCAATCGTGTATTACGTCATGCATAAACAGTAAAAAATTAGTTCAATTATGACCAGAAGGGTAAACGGAAGGTATGCACGATACGATTGCGTATATGAGATTATACCTCCCGTTCATCCGGACTTTTTTTTATCCTTCTGGTCCTATTTAGAATAATTTGTACTAGGTGCGCAACACCTAATACACAATTGAATTACAGACTAGCTGTGTTAAATAATAAAATTATACTTACCTAACGAATTAATTGATTTGTTATTTTGGTTATGAAGTTGTTCAAAAATTTAAGAAAATTGGCCATTGTTCCTAAATGTGAACATCCGTGAGTTAAAATGTAAGAAATCAAGACTACGAATACACATAAAATGTGTCCTTAAATTAAAGATAAGAAGCTTCAAAAGTTAAACCGAGTCATTGATCACAATATTGTTTCTATTATGGACAATAATTATTTTCTTTTTTTCATTTCTGTATTCCTACGTAATCGTTTTCATAGCTTCAAATTTGTTTATACAATTTCTAAAACTATTTATAAAGCGATATTTAAAATAAGAATCAAAAGAGCCCATAATTCCAAATAGAGCTTAAATAAAATTATTAATTTAATTAGATTAGACATCATAAAATTGTATAAACTATTCAATATTGGCAATAGTTAAAAGGTTAGACACAATAGAACAACTTTAAGCTAGGATAAAAATGCCTATAGGATTATTGTAAGCTTGAAGAAAACGAGACACTCCAGTTACCACTAGAATTTTTTGGTAATCTAGTATATATTCTTCATTATGTAACTTATATGTTTGCGTTATCCGAATGCCTATATATGCAAAATGAGTCTTATATTGTCGAATGTGAAATGCTGATAAAATTAATGGGGAAATTGAATATAAAAAGGACTATTTAGGAGTACTGATTGACAACTTATATAATTTGATTAAAATTTTCCTGAATGCACTTTGCTCATGTATGAAAAAAATTTTGATTTAAGTCATGCTACCACTTAGCACTTTAAAAATCATGGCAAGGCCAATGCTTAAAGATGACAGGCTAATTAATACCAGTGATCATATATTAATCTTAATAATTCTTTCATTTTTTAATATAATTGAACGTGCAATACTAAATTGTATAGACTCTATTCTACCATTATTCTTTGACACACATCAGCGTGGATTATTGAAAGGATATTTGATCATCAATAATAATCATTTCCAGTGATATTATATCATAGATCATAAGGAGAAAAATACAGACAAACTAAACGCGTAATGGACTTTCCATAATCAAATGACTTCATTACTTTTTAAGGTTATTATGAATGCTAAATGTGCCCTAGAGTTTAATCAGGCTAATTTTAGGCTGCTTCAAGTTTACTTATATAACGATATTATGGTTATTAAAGTAAAAAACAATTCAATTTCGTTTATTAGAAATTCTATCCGATGTTTTCCTAGATTCTAGCTTCGGTCCGCTACTAATTGAAGTCAAATTTTCCTAATCGCAAAACGCAGATCTCAAAATTAATCTGTCAATTTCTTTATGATTGAAAAATATTATGCACAAAGAACATTGTCTTCTCCAAGAATAACATAACGTTATATATTAACGATTTGAGCAGATATTTAATAAAACTTGCTTTTAAGACGAACATTATTTTCAAATTTGAAGGGTTAAAATATCGTCGTGACGCTGCAATTAACATTGAATTTTAGATTTAAAAATCGTCATGTATTTCAGTACATAGATTTTGATGAGTGATATATTCAAGGAATAGGCGGCTCGAACGTGTAGCACAATTAAACAAGGTGTATCAAACATGGTAGAAGCAGTATAAAGAAAAGTTTCGAAAAGTATTAGCCCGGTCTCTTACAGGTTGACCACATTTTGTAACATTTGAATCATCATGGTTTCGAAGGCTATGCTATTGTAGCAAAATATGCCACCAGTATCAATTGATGAAAGTATACGTAAGCCAGGTAAAGTAGAATCGTTTCTATTTATATTAGCGTACTAATACACGTAGTATGAATTTAAATTAAAAAGTGCATTTTTGACATGTTGCAATTTATAATTATAGACGTACTTGCATAACCAAAATATTATTTTGCACAAATCAATTTGTTATATACTCCGATAAGCTGGAATTAAATCTTCTACTTCATCGGCCTTCTTGATTTTGACCAGTGGAACAATTTCAAGTATAGATAACGTTAGATACAGATTGAAATGATTTTTTTTATTTCACAATAGGAAGAAAATGTTTCTTGGTGGATGTTATCAGAACAATGCCAGCTTCAAAATATGTAAAAGCTAAAGCGGAACGTAATCTACCGCTTTTACGTTTCATTGTTTCTTTGTCTTTGCATTACAATTAATTGTACACAGGTTTCTTACCAACAGTACACACATTTACAACGGGTTTAATTATATAATTAGGTTTATACTTATCTATATAATGTGGTAGGAAACTGTTAATAATAAGAATTTTACGCACACCATCCAACTCAATTTGCAAACAGTCTGGCGGAAAAATGCACAATGTCCCAACACAATATGCCTTAACTAGGTCTAGTTCCAATTAAACGGGCAGCAGCAGTTCAAATATAAACGGTTTTCCGTTTATGTTTCATTATGGAGAACTGATCTTCGTAATATGCCAACAGATCTACTTTTGAACAACAAATCAGGAGAATATAGAGTAGCATCATCCGCGTTTTTAAATGTACATCTAACATTCCGATACAATTCATTGAATATATAAAGCAGATCTCCATAAGGCACACGGCTATCACAGATCAAAACTAATATCAACAATATAATCTTTCTGTTAATTTACTTTATTTAGTAAATTTAATTTATTCCGTTCAAATGTGCAGGTAAATTTATCGGCCATTTTTGGAGGCAAGAGACGAACCCGTTCGTTTTGTCCGTATAATTGGCAATTAAAAATGAAATGAATATTGGAACATTTATACAGTAATCTTCTAGAATGCATTTTATTCAGTTTAAAATTTTGAAAATAATCCCTCACATACTGGCATAAGAACTCACCAGTTTCCTTTAAAGCGAATTCAGAAAGGAACGACACAAAATTAGAAAAAAACATACAATAACTTTTAATAGTCAATTTGTATACTTTTTTCAAAAAATTTAAAGGAATCTTTCAAACTGCAAAACAGACAAGTGATTTGGCACCGGATTTAATAGGTTATCAAACGATTTCGCCAATTTGTGTGTTGGCGTATTACTCACTGAATAAATTGCCTTGAGCAGTATACCGTATTTGTTAGTCTTCAGTAAAGCGTATAGACTCGCTGTTTCTCTTTCGTCTGGTCTCGTTTGTTTTTGTTATACATGCGTTATTCGTCCATCTAGTAAAAGATGTGACAAACCCGTAGAAATGATTTTCTTAGTTTTTCCGTTGCGTCACCCTACTTTCCAATTTCAAATTGTGGACTGGAAGTCAAGTTAATGATCACTACGATTCATGATGACGAAGCCAGATCCCTGACGTGGTGAAAGAATAGCACGATCCCGGGTTTTGGCCACTTTGCGTAACGCGGCCATGTGTACTGTACTGAATTGAGATTGCATTGACTGTAACTAATTTCTATATTTATGGCAAACGTCGACAAGCTTTAATTAAAAAATATTTGGCTGTCATCATTATTCGCTTTCAGATCAGACAGGTAATTCAATAATGAATCAAATTCTGTTTTAGATTCGATAAGATCTTCATTTACAGGAATGCGAAATTTTTTTCCAAAAGCAGCAGCCTCACTTTGTTTCATTCCAAAAACTATTAAATACTGTTTGTTGCGGAGAACTAATATATATGCAAGTATGTATTAGGTGTTGCGAACCTAGTAACAAACAAGTTCGGTTGTGACCAAAAGGATAAATCAAAGGCAACATGAAGGGAAAGTATAATCTCATGCACATTCGTTTCGTGTTTACTGGTGACTCATCAATAGGAGCCAGTATTACGCCCTTTAACTACTATATATTTGGGTGAAGAATGTGGGAATGGGTGATTGTACCGACCTATTGTCCCACATTCTTTACCAAAATATATAGTGGTTAAAGAGCTTAATACCGGCTCCTACTGATGAGTCGCCAGTAAGCACGAAACGAATGTGCATGAGATTATACTTTCCGTCCATGCTTAGGAGATTGTACCGTCCTATTATTCCACATTGTTCGCCCAAACGTAGTAGTGGTTGAACAGGGCCTGATACCGGCTAGGTGCTTATGAGTAGCCTGTTGGCTCGACACGAATGTGCATGAGATTATACTTTCCGTTCATGCTGCCTTTGATTTATCTTTCTGGTCACAACTGAACTAATTTGTTAGTAGGTTCGCAATACCTAATACATACTTTAATTCCAAAAACCACAATATGACAAAAATATGAAAAATTGATTTTCGCAGAAAAGAAGTTTATTTAAAGCTTCAGATAGATCTCTCAAATATGCTGGGATGTGATATATTTTTGCGTTAGAATATTTTACACTGCTAAAATTCCAAGCAATAAAGGTCCTCCCCGTTATAAGCTGTCCAAATCAAAGTTGTGAGATATATCAGCCCTGTAGCGTACAGTATATAGGTTTATAGGCTGCAGTATGCGTCTTTGCAATCATTATTTCTCCAAAACATATAATTTATCAAAATAATTCACCTCACCCACCTGACGTGTGATTAAACGAGTCCGACAAAGAAGAAGCATGGAGCCGGAACTAAGTTGTAAACGATTAAGATTGCTCCTCCTAAGGAAGGATAGATTGAAGCCAAAATTTATCCATCTTCAAAAATTTATAAAAGATACAACTAATTGTCAGACATGTTAAGAGATTTTCCGCCTACTTAGATGCATCGTAAACTGCTCTCTATTGAAAATGAATAAAATATACGATCGTAATTAAGCCATGGATATTTATTTTGACAGCACGTTCGTGTGGTGGTACAAAATATTACGTTAACTGAAGATTTTTCTATATTTCACATCAATTATCTGTAATATAAAATCCAATACGTTATGCTTACATTGCAATAATTACAAGTGTACTCCTTGCATTTATGCTTTTATGCTATATATATATATATATATATATATATATATATATATATATAATATAAATTATTTATATTATCCTCCGTAGGAATGGACGACCTACTGTTCTTTTACAGTCTACATATAGCCATGAACATGTTATGGTTATATGACAGTGAACCATTAATCACTTTTGGCCTTTGTATGGCTCTGCATAATAATGATGATGATGAATATATATAAAGGAGAAAAATGTTACTTCATTTATATATAGTTTAAGCTATTAGTATACCAAATAGATTTTTTAAATTTAAACTCATATATGATCTATTCAATCTAAAGTAATAGAGTATAATGTTCGAAAAAACAAAGGTAGCCAGATCATACAAACATGCACAGTGAAATCTAAATACATGAATCATTCACATAATATAGAAAATAAGTAATAGATTGGTCATTTGCTAGAGCGTTTTTTGTGCAACTTTTCTCATTATCGTTAGAGGGCATGAGATCATATCAGGCACAGTTGTTACTATAGAGATACAATATAATTGGTGGTTTTTATAGTAGATATGTGCCAATCACAGTTGATGTGGTCATTTATTTAAAAATGCAAATAAACAATCAAATAAAAAATTCAAGATACAAGTATGAACACTTATTTTTAAAAGATACCTTAACACGAGGAATATCTCTCAGATTGGCTAGCAATCGATTGTAAATTTTGTTCACTTTTTGAAAAATGTGAAGTCTATTAGCAAGCTTTGCCGCGCTTAGGTGGATTGATTGCAAATAATCCTACCTTTGTTTCTGCAATTCGTGTCTTGTTTATCGGACTAATGTTTACGCACATCCATTGATACAGGCGTGAAATGTTTCTAAATTAGCATAATATGGAAATAATCCTTAAGAAAATATGTTTTATGCTGCAGGGTTGACAAATTTCGCAACACTTCACGTTATAGATTCTACTGTGTTGGATAGATAGATTTTAATTGGGTACAAGCTGCAGCTCCGAATTCTGTTTAGGACCTAATTCAACTAATATACATTTATCGCCGTATACCAATGGATATTAAATTTCACTTTATTAGTGTCAATTTTTTTTGTTTTGGGAACATGCCGGTTGACAATGTTAGTATGCTTCACTAGTGCACAATTCAACGATTTTCTTAGGAGCAAGCTAATAAGTAAATTGTGATATTTTATTTAACCATTTCGTGTGTGTACCTTTTAATGTGCAGTCTCATATAATAGCTAAGTGAGTTTTCGCTAGATAGCCGCGTTTCGCGTATTCGTGCGCCTATAAATGCAAGGCATAGCCAACTATGTGAAATTAAAATGGCTGAATTTTTACCTACACTTTGCACGTGTCAGAATAATTATTTATTAATTTATCATGCGAAATTATGTAATTAACGGAGACATCGTGAGTTTGGAAGAAGATCAGAAGCTGAAGCGTTGTTGCATCTTTGAGTAAATCGTACTAAATTAGGTGAGTATATATTTTATATATATATATATATATATATATATATATATATATATATATATCTCTATACTATATATATTATAGGATATGTAAATAATGCTAGAGTTAAATTTCGGCTTCGTGGGAGAGTTTTTCCAAATTGTAATTGTCATCAAGGCTATGGCTAGAATGAATAAGTAAAGTTTAATTTACTCAAAAAAGAATCGAGCGCACATGTGACGACATTAAATAAGATGATGAGTGGCTCTACAGAAGCGGAGACGGTTGAGTGTTTTGGATTTGGCAAAAAAACCTTATCAACCAAGGCATTGGTATTAAAACAGTCTTAAAAGCCGACAAACAGAAAATTTGAAAGTTTAATTATAAAAAAAATGATAAAAGGGCATTTAAAAGATTTTTTTATTTGTCGTGATAAGATGTTTCGTCAAAAAAAATAGCAGCTTAAAGCAAAAACTCGAGTAATATCAAAACGTTATTAGATGAGGAAAAATTAAATGAAGATAAATCTATTAAATCGACAAATCATAATCATTGAATATTTTTTGCATCAACAAATGAAAATGTGGAGTATCAAGACAAGTAAAGGTGCAAAATGTGTTGGAACAGAGATGTAGAAAATAAACACAATATTATACATGAGGATTATCAAAATAACAAACAAATTGATAGATCTGATAAGTTTGCTTTTTGGTTTTACTCATTTTATTCAAATTATCGTAGTATTGTAAACAAACATTTCATGCTACGTAATGTTTTCAAGACTAAGAATTTTGACTTGATTGTTTAGGTTGAAACATGGCTAAAAAAGATACTGAGAACCAATAATTAAACATTCCATTATATGCCCTCCCTGTTAAAGGTAATTTGGTAGTTAAGCGTGGGTGAAATCTTTATCTAATACCCAACTATTTAATTTTAATGATAATATTTTGTTTCAATTCCAGTCTTACGGCTGTGCATAGGCCATTGTATGTCATCTTAATAATGATGTGCAGTTTGATCGTCTTGAGCATAAAATCTTCAATTTTCAAGGATATAATTTTGTTGTTTGAAATTTTATGAAGCTTAAAAAGTGAGTTATATCTATGCATCTGTTAAATATGAATTTTTTTAAATTTTTTTAATAAATGAACAATGGGTTCCGATTGCACAGAACTTTGTTACTTGGAGAAGGAAGCTGTGGATCGATATTATTATGTGCGGGGCATTATTGCCGTGAATTTTATCATAGGAAAATTGTTCTGAAATGGAATAGCCCAAAAGTGAAACCGCAGTTGGTTACGATCTCTGACTCTCATTGAGAATCCGTCAGAATTAACTAAAATCTGTTTCGTAATCTTAGTAGTATGTTTGATTATGATTATGATTATGGGGCACAAATAATCTTCTGTTCTGGGTTTCTAATTTGTTGAATAATTTATTCCAAGTTGCTCGTTAATTGACATCGTTCCTTGAACGATTGGCAGACTTCCATTGTAAATTAAGAATAAAAAGGGTATATTTAAAAACACTTTCTAATCTTAAGCATCAAAACACTTAGACTAGCTATGGTGAATAAAATAATAAACAATTTTTTTAACTGTAATTTATTAATGGCTATTCACAAACGGTAATAAATTATTACACAGTAATGCTTTAAAAGTAACTCAAAACTTTTAAAACTAAATTCTGAATCATTAATTTATTTATAAGGAATTGATAAACTGGTTCTTTTATTGGAATTTGAAGATCTATTTGGTAAATTGATGTGTAAATTAAAGAAACTATTACACAGAACTTATATACATATCGGATTTTTTGTTTAACAATGAGAAACGAACAGACTTTGACTATAAAACATGAATTAGACAACTGATAAAAATTTAAACTGTAAATCAAAAAGATCTCATCGGAAAGTCAATAGATAATCTCTTTCAATTATCTAATGAATTTGGAGTCCACTCTGTTCATATTTTAAGAAAATTATGAAGGCTTGTACCATTCTATTCAAATTTGAACGATAGTGACATACCTATTGACTAAAAATTAAGGATCAGCTTTTGCTAATTACTATAGGTTAATACCTGGGATAACTGCTTACTTGAGCGGTAATATTAGAATATCTTGCATGAATTTCACCTGTTGACATTGATATCTGTAAAAATAGATTTAAAGAGGTCCCACAACTACAACCAAGATTTTTTCCATATGAAACTAAATAATTGATCTAGACGGAAATAACTTTGATGAATTAATAATCTTTATATATTTCTCAATCACGTTTGATTCAATTTTTTAAAGTTATTTATGAGGTACTAAGTGTACTTAATTGAATCAACATATATCGAGACTGTTGAACTTTTATTTCTACAATAGAAGTATGATTATTCTTAGTAAATTATAACCAATCAAGGTTGTTGCATGTAACGACCGTCAAATCACAGAGCTCAAGATGGGTCTTTTATTTTTCAAAATTTATTTCGCATCTCCAACAAAAATTGACCTTATGCCGACAGATTAATATATTAGCTGTATTCTTAAAAGAATCCTTCTTATTAATCCAATAAATATTGTAAATTTAATGACCAAAATCTCACTTTATAATAGTGATTTGTGTAGACATATATATTGTAGCTTGGATTGAAATTCGACAAACGTGTATGCTACAAATTGGTCTAAGCTGATCTAAATTGTACATACCTACATGAATCAACTGTTGAAGATTTTGATAAGATCCGAAATGACAGATCTCGGTACGACTCTTCATTTTGCAGATTCTGCTGAGTCCTTCAATAAAAGAAGGGAGGTTGCACATTAAAATGATTGGTACTGATATGAAGAAATATAATACTGAAATATATGCAAATATAAATGTATTTTATTCACATAAAGTCTATTTTTATACATGTCACTACAACTTCAAATCCATTTACAAATTGTCTGTCCCATATTCTAGAAGCCGTAAAGAGAAGAGTTTTGAAATGTATTTGCCCTTTGCATTTAGTAGCCTACGAATTTGGATACAACTAATGATTCGACGACCATTATGTTTTAGAAGATTAACTTATTACGTTCAAATATTCCAAACAAATCAGTGGGCAAGCTGGTATATGAATCCGATCAAGAATATTCATGATAAAAAGACTAGATCTGGACTATCTGTGATTATTCCACCCATTTCTGGAACACTTTCAATTAATCTCTTCTCTTTCTCTAAATTTTACAAGATATATAATCAATTATTAAATATATTACGATAAACGCCTCCGGATAAGATCGAATTTCAATTATCCAGTACTGAAAATTAAATAAATGTTCGCGTTGAAAAAACTGTTTTGTTTTTCTTTATTTGCATTAATTAAATATATTTTTTGTTTTCAATTTGTATTTTACATTTGTCAGACAAACTGTACTAAAAAAATACCCCCAAATTCTCAAACTTTTCATATTTAGTTTTCAGTTGATAAAAGAGAGAATTTCGAAAGTCAAATTATGGTGATAAATTACGGTTTTGCATCAAACAACAATTTAAAACTGTTTTCTGAAAGACAATAAGCAGTGGTAATAATAATGAAAATTAACAATTATACTTCTTTCTTTTTCTTTTTTTAATTATTATTTATTTTAGAGAATTGCGAGTTATTTTTTATCGTACAACATAATTATTTTACTATTGATTAATATAAACGTTTATTAATCACAGAATATAATTATAATTATAATCTAAATTTTGATGTATACTCTAAATTTCACGATGTATTAATTAATCTATAAACTAGAACTTTTATGAGACATCTTTGGACTACAAACTATATAAAATTGTTTCTATTCTTTGTGTTTTATTGTGCATTTTTAAATGAATTAAGTTCCAATATTGAGAAAAGCATTTAAGCGCTTAAATTATGTGTAGGAAACAAATATTGGGAAGCTGGAGATGGAAAAGTTGAAGGCTGGTTTGAAACAATGCGATTATAAATTAAGTGTTGCTAGAACGCGTATAAAGGACCATTCCAAACAAAATAGCGATTTATAAACTTCGTTTGTAGAGAAGATCAAAAAAAATAAAAGTAGACTTCATAATCTCAGTATCATTTTCAAATGCAATAGCGGAGGGAGCAGTCCAAATGCAGAAAATAGAACGGGTTGAGGAAGAAATGAAATATTTTACCGGTGAAGTGGCAGGTTGGTCCTCCAAACTTGACCTACGGAAAATTTTCAACCTAAATGAGAACAATGATCAGGATGATGTACTTAAGCTAGATACAATCATTAAGGTCTCTGTGAGCATGACTATAACGGAATATTATATATTTTGTGAGAAGTCAGACCGCCCGTAGCCGTTACATATTATACTAAGCTGAATACATCTAATCAATCAAATTTATAATATCAAAAAAACAAAATAGATGAATTAAGCGATTGTAAACAATGTTCTTTATGAGAGATGCAACTTTCATATATGGAGACAAGACTAATAGACGCAAAGTGACAGGTGATAAGAAAACATGGATGACAATATCGACGGAAATAAATTCTAGCATTAGGCAAAGAACAACAACTATAATAATATGTCCAAAAACCTGGATGTCTGCAACAGCATTTCTACTAAATGTTGCCAGCATAATGTGAAAATGCGAAACAATAGCAGAAAGAAATATAATAATTTGAAAGGGCTTAGTCAGTTGAAGCAATATTAAATACCGCTGCGATAGATATGTCTAGAGATAAGTTTTCTTTGTTATGTGTAATCTTTTGAAATGTAAAAACAAAATATGTTTGTTGAATGACTTTATAATGAGCAACATGTGTGTTTTTATCATTATAATCAAAATTGACTTTATAATGTCATTCATGATCATTAGTTTATACTGCCAGGCTACTCCATGTTCCGTAAAGACAAATTAAAAAAGGAGTAGATGAGATCTCATCTGTTATAGATCAGTATTTAATGTAAGACCCTTATAACAAAAGGAAACTAATACAATTATCTATTTCGTGGCTATCAAATTGATACTTTGCTTCTAAATGCGGTCTATAGGCCCACATACGCATTCAAAAATGATGATAATTTTCCTAATGTCTTCGAATTTATGTTGGATTATAATGAGTAATGTGTGGTTTATGCTGTTTTTAATGGACTTCTTACCTGTGAAACATCCCACGACATCTCTAACCACGATCTTGCGAAACTCAAAAATAAGCAATCTAGAGTTTCGCAGTGCTTTAATAATGTTTATTTAGAAACAGAATTGGTTTTTCGTTAAATTTATTTAGTCGTTTATTTTTAAATAAAACTTTACTGTAATCAAATTATCCTTAGATAGAATCCGATTTGAAATGTTCTTAACATCATTCCTGCGAATACACACGCTGTGTTTCAGAATTAACTGTGAGTTATTCTGAGCATTTGCTGATTTGTTGATTTTTATAGTTTTTTTTAAATGAACGCCGATCATTTTTATGCTTCCGTGTTTACAATTTTGCATAAACTGTTTACCAAATGTATTTTTATCGATATAATACTGAAAGTAATGGACAAAAATATATGTAATTTTAAAATTTAAAATGGCAATAAAATGAAAGGTAGTCTATTTATCAGTATATAAAGACAGAGATTAGATACAATAGATAATGAAATAAATTCTTTACTACCGCAAATTTATGATAAGTCAGAATTGATTATATTGACTAGGCTTTAAAATAACTCAAAGCTTGATTACGAAACCCATAATTACTAATGTAGTCGAAAATAGAAAGAAATAACTTTGACGATAATTAAAACCGATAGTGAATTTATGTTAATTGGAGGAGCTGCTTGATAATTAAATAAGTAATGGTCGGAAAGTAAGCACGTTGATGGCGTTACCTTATCTTTTATATAATCAGTATCAGCAGCCTGTTGACAATTGTGAGAATTTATTTGAAATGATGAAGAAAATTGCAACTTAGCAACAATCATTTACAATTTAATACTTACTCCACTCGCTTACCTTCATATTTAGTGTATTTTGCTCATTTTTTAACATTATTTTTGTGGTGTTGTATAATACCAGCTGGTATTAAAACAATTATAATAGGGCCAATGTTTACAGTTAGCAGGCCAATTAACGCAAATAACTATTTATTAATCACAACGATACCTGCACTCCTAAAGCTAATTGAGTCTGTAGAGGTAATTAGTCTCGATTATATTTTACCATTAGGCTTTGATAGCCGTCAGCATTGATTTACGAAAGGACGACGGACAACCACGAATGTTCCATCCATGTGGAAATGCATTATTGCTTCAAATAAGACAAATATGGGAGCAAAAATTCTTCATCGATTTCTCAAAAGCGTGTAACGCTAACAATATTGATCGTTTTATGTGAGCAATTATACACCTGGAAGTTAATACAATTATTTTTAAGCTACTGTACTTCTATATTTATAATATAAGTATGGTAAATAAAAAAAATAACAGTGTTAGGATATACACTTTGAGTTTCACCAGGTTCAAGTTTAGGTCCGAATTTATTAAGAATAATATTTGCTAATTTGAAGAATATTATAACGTTAGATATTAATGACATGAATTTATATTTATCGACATTCTGCTTAGGATTAATTTTAAAAGCAATATGTTAAAATTTTGTAGTATAAGAGAATGTAATTGCATTTATCCATTTGACGCTGTTATTAAATGTGTTATCGACATCAAGCTTCAACCTTTACGTATAGAGCTTCTGTTGGAAGACATATCTGACTGCGCTACGAACAGATTGGCGTTAATATAAGGAAACGTAATATCGCAAGATATTCAGCTACAAATTTATATAATTTGATCAACGCTCAGATTGGAATATGCATCTGCAACTTTGAGCCAAATTGATAAAGGTCAATCGGACAAGTTGGAAGCTATACAGAGAATGGCTGTGAAATATTTTGTTTCTGTATCGTACAGAATGTAGGCCTTTTTAAATCAAGTTTGCGTGCTTAAAGTAAACACCAATCTCATTGTATTTAGCCAGTCGTCGAACAAAATAACAAGACTACCGCCAGCCGCAACGCACTGATGCATTTCGAGCTTCCATGATCATCATCAGAGTACGACGGCAAACTGACTTTCGAGGATCAAACCGCATTGAATATATAGGATAATCAAATTTAGATATACAGCTCTCACTTCTAGCAGTCTCGCATACATTGAACTTGACTGAAAATGTCGGCTGCACAATTTCTATGCAGTCATGAATATTAACTGTTTGCAGCTTTCGCCACATATACATATATAGGCAATGCAATTTAACAATAATTTATTGCGTGGTTGGTAGTAACAATTCTTTAAATCAAGTTTGCGAGCTTAAAGTAGAATAGAATTGAATAGAATAGAATATCTTTATTTGGATTCAAACCACACATATTCCATCAAATAATAAAATTGGAAATTGTACAATATATATTTAAAAAATTATCACATCACAATAATTGTGCAATTAATCTCATGTAGATAGGTATATCTCACTAGTTGTACAATACAATATATCATTATCAGAAAGTTCGACTGAAAAGAATAATATATACATCATCAAATTAGGAACAATTAAGGTATAATTCGAGTGTAACATTATGCAAAAATGACTAGCAATTGATTGTATGTAATGTTAACTAATTTGAAGATATAGTGCATAACATTTCAATTATAATAATACAAAACTTGGAAATAAAATCTCAAGAAAATCTGTTTCCGATAACAATTATCCTTGTCTTTTATTCAACCATGAGAAAGTATTATCATAATCAAAAAAATAAAAAATATCAGCAGGATTGCAGACTTTTTCAAGTTCAGTAGATAAAGTTTTAAAAGACATCTTAGATGGAGGCATTTCTCTAAGCCCCTTCGGCAATTGGTTATAAATTTTGTAGATTTTCTAGAAAGAGAATAACTTGCTCGCTACATTCCCCACCAAAGGAGGAGATATTGTCAAATGTCCAGATCTAGTTCCATCTTCATGACTCTTTCTTATCGGAGTCATATAGTCACCAGTCCACTGGCTCAAATGGAAAACTTTTATACAATAACACATCCTCCGAAACCACAAAGATTGCAATGACACAAACTGTAATCTAGAGACGTATATAGTGCAAGAAATAGGACTTATATGTTTCACAACTTTTCTTTGTACCGCTTCTGTCTTATTAGACAAACCCCTTTTCATGGATTCCAAGTAGCGACAGCATATTCTAGTACCGGTCTAATCCATATTATATACATTTGAAGTTTTATATCATTTGATAAGATATTTCGATTTATTAGTGCCCATCTTTTCTTGGCACTGCCTACTATACTTTCAATATGTCTCTCAGCAGAAGCTGTACATTGAATAGTTATGCCTAAATCCTTAATTTCTTGCATAAGTTTAATCTCAAACACATCATTAATAACAGCATCATGAAAATAAACATAATGAAAGTTTGTTCTGTTCCCTATTTTTAAAGCTTTCGTCTTTTTATTGTTTATTCTCAGCCCTAGTGTAATCAAATATTTACTCAAATCATACAAATCTAATGTCACATTATTTTTGGAGAATTCGACATTCTTTGGATCAATTGGGAAGATTATTTTTAAATCATCAGCGAATTTGCAAACTCGACCGTTAAGGATCTTAGTTTCCAAATTTGCAAATACAATTTTAAATAAAATTGGCCCCAAGCTTGATCCCTGTGGAACTCCACTCGTTACTCGTTTCGATTTTGATATCAAATCGTTTACTTGAATACTCATTCGTCGATTATATAGATAGTATTTAAGTAATCTAAAAATATTCGGATCAATATTCAACAAACTAATCGCATTCAAAATAGCATCAAAAGATATAGAGTCAAAAGCTTTTGAGATATCTATAAATACAATTAATGCATCTAACTTATTCTCGTCTAATGTGATTACATGTTTCCACATGGAAAGCATATTAGTAGTTGTCGATCTACCTTTCGTAAAGCCATGTTGACATAAGTCAAAATCAGCCGGTAACATACGTTCTAAATGATCTAGTATCAATCGTTCTATTATCTTCAAAAACGAAGGGATAATAGAGATTAATCTATAATCACTGGCGCACGTTGGCTTACTAACTTTTGGCAACGGCTTAGCTACTATCGTTAATATATCGATTGGTAATTTCCCATTCTTCAAAATTCTATTTATAAAGTTGCAGAGCACATTCCTAAATGTTAAGGGTAATTGAAGCAGATTATCAATCGAAATACCAAGGTGATCTTTTTGTTTTTTTGATTTGATTTTTAACATCAATTTTATCAATTCATCACTGTCAATAACAAGTCCTGGTTCCTGGTCTCCCAAAGGGTCAGATAGTTCTATAAAATTTCTTTCATTCTGTGGATTGCATATCAAATTGCCAAATACTTCCTCCAATTCACAGAGAAATCCATACTCAGTTTTATCCACAGGTAGTATAAGCTTTAACTTTTCCTTGTATTTACTGTAATCTGTGAGGAGTTTAAATCCTAATCTAGGATTACTCTTCATTTTGGCCAAAATAATTCGTTCTGATCTTTGACGAATTATTAGCAGTGATGAATTAATTTCGTTATCAATGGAATCTAACCTCATTTGTTTAATACTATTAATAAGACTACACTTTATTATATTATCTCGTTTAATTCTTAGTTTACACAATTTCCTATTAATTCGTTTCGGTATAATGTCCGTAAACGTAGATGCCTGAAATAAAATAGATAATAACGATGAAACAGAAGAAACAAATTCATCAGTATTCAAGAAATAAAAACTCTCATAATCAATCAGTATGCTTAATTCTCTAAAAAAATTCCAGTTGATTCTGGAACAGTGCACGTGTGCATTTTCAAAACTTAATTTCTGTGTTATGCCACTCAAGATGTTCCATTGTAAAATAATTTGTTTATGGTCCAATTCTTTGAAATAATTGACAACATCATAACTGTGCGATTTCACCATTTCAATTTCTAAGTATACATGATCTAAGCATTGCGAACCTCTAGTTGATTCATTTATAATCTGCTTGAGATCATGGTTAGAAAAAAATTGGTTATTTCACAGTCCTGTAACTTATTAAAGTCACCTACCACTACATTATAGCCATGGCAGTCAAAGATAGATTGAAAAGAATTGGTAAATGTTTGATCATCAAATAAAGTAGCATACGGCGGTCTGTAAACCGCTGTTAAGATCAGATTATCAAATTGTATAGATAAGAAATCAATGATAGCATTATCATCACTAGTATGTAAAATTTTCGCCTTAAATACAGATTTACTATAAATGAGTACTCCTCCACCTCTTTTATCCAGCGATCTGTCCTTTCTGAATAAAGAATAGTGAGGAATATCAAATTCATGGTTTTTAATATCCTTGTTAAGCCAGGTTTCAGATAATATTATAAAATCGAAATCGTTACTTATTATAAAATTACACAGTAAAAAGTTCTTATTCTTAACACTTCGAAAGTTAGCATAAAATAGAGTAAATGTAGAAAGCGACTTATCTAAACAAGTGTCGACTTTTACTGATTCAACCTTGTTGGCTTCTTTACTATTCTTTTCCCGGGCTTCGAGGCCATGCTTCCTCTCCTCCCTCTGTCCACAACATTTAGTAACGATACATCGTTTTTTGATGTTGCAGTCTCACTCGATTGATTCCGTTTAACAGCTTGATCAGACGTTGACGGCTTCCGTTCCTGATTGTTCTTTAACTTTTTTACTTTTGCCAACTTCCGTTGGAGGAACGTTTTGTCCCGTCCAATAAATATGCTGTGAAAACTCAAATTCTCATCTTTCTTTTTATTGATAGACTCTAATTGCATATTTGTTGGCCTTTTTGATAATTTTACAATTACAGGCCTTAGACGATCAGTTCGTTTTCCCACCCTATAGCATTTAGCAATATCTGCATGCGTCTCTTCTTTTATTAAAGTATTTAATTTCTCGACGTCTTTCACATCGGCATTTTCATCTAGATTAAATAAAACTAATTGATCCTGTTTGCTATTACGTGCTGAAACTTCATTCGCTAATATATTTAGCATTTCTTCACCAGATGATTTATTTTTAACTAGCGTATCACCTTCCACTGTTAAATCGGCCAATTCAATCCATGGTTGAACATCAGTCTGTAACTTGTCTAACTTCACAAGTAATGTCTCATTCAGTTCAACTATACGCGCGCTTAATGTTTCATTATTTTTCACCACTTGCTCCAATTTCATTGCATTCACAACTGCATCATTCTTCAATATGGACATCTCATTTTTTAAATAGTTGTTTTCATCCTTCAACACTTTCATGGAGTTCTGAAGATCCATAACAATTTTTTCAATATCGGAATGCGACAAAATCGGAGCCATGTCAAACCGCGCGCCAAATTTAAAAAAAAGGTCAATCGGAAAAGTTGGAAGCTGTACAGAGAATGGCTGTGAAATATTTTGTTTCTGTATCGTATATAATGTAGGCCTTTTTAAATCAAGTTTGCGTGCTTAAAATAAACACGAATCCCATTGTATTTAACCAGTCGTCGAACAACATAACAAAACTACCGCCAGCCGCAACGCACTGATGCATTTCGAGCTTCCATGATCATCAACAGAATACGACGGCAAACTGACCATCGAGGATCAAACCGCATTGAATATATATGATAATCAAATTTAGATATGCAGCTCTCACTTCTAGCAGTCTCGCATACATTGAACTTGACTGAAAATGTCGGCTGCACAATTTCTATGCAGTCATGAATATTAACTGTTTGCAGCTTTTTGCCACATATACATATATAGGCAATGCAATTTAACAATAATTTATTGCGTGGTTGGTGGGTAACAATTCTTCAAATCAAGTTTACGAGCTTGAAGTACACACCAATCCGATTAAATTTAACCAGTCATCGAACAAAATTACAAAGCTACTGCCAGCCGCAACGCACTGATGCATTTCGACCTTCCATGATCATCATCCGAATAAGACGGCAAACTGACCATCGAGGATCAAATCGCATTTAATATATATGGAAATCAAATTTAGATATGCAGCTCTCACTTCTAGCAGTCTCGCATACATTGAACTTGACTGAATTGTCGGCTGCACAATTTCTATGCAGTCACGAACATTAACTGTTTGCAGATTTCGTCACATATACTTATATAGGCAAAGCAATTTAAGAATAATTTATTGCGTGGTTGGTGGTAACAATTCTTTAAATGAAGTTTGCGAGCTTGAAGTAAACAACAATCCCATTGTTGTTCGACGACTGGTTAAATACAATGGGATTGGTGTTTACATCATGCTCGCAAACTTGATTTAAAGAATGGTTATCACCACCCGCGCAAGCAATTATTGTTAACATATATGCTTGTAGTATACAGTTTGTAATTTGCAATCATTATGGTTTAGAGGACTGTGTTGCTGTATTACATTATGCAACCTGAACCAGTGACATAGATGTATATGGGTCCGAACAAGTAGAAGCATTGAACAAGGACAATTTCAGGATAATATACGATCGCAATGTTCATGGAAAGATAATTTGTTGAAGACCTCTTGTACCTTATAAGTACACAATATAATTATAGCAGTACTTTTGCATTGTTGAATGAGCGTTCATATTAAATCTGGAGTGCTACAAATTTTATGTCGATAATATGAAAAAACTCAATCTGAGTTAAAAAATTACCAATTCCATGCCACCTGCAGAGCATCGATTTGTACTCAAGCGCAATTTATTTGCTACGCACAAACACTCGTTACCAGCACTAGTTATCTACTCTCGCTGTTTCGGTCTCTGTCTATGCCTGGTGTCTACACACGTTTGTCCACGCAGATATGTCAGACTCATCGTGGTTCTCAAAATGGTATTTTCCTCATCCTGCTTCTGTTAATCAGCTGATTGATGTTCATCTGAACAACGCTCACTTGACCACATCCGTTACAATCACGACAGCAGGACCCACACAACAAGGCTCTGGAGAATTCAAGATGACCAACTCTGCTTTTTATTTCTCCCAGTTTACGGAATTTGCCAGTTAAATTTTTTGACAGGCCTCTTCAGAGCCAAAACCTTAAACTTTCAACCAGGGCGCTTTATGTAACGGTACACAGAAATGCGCCTGAAAAGTTACAATTTTTGACAACATCGAAGAAGCAGAAAAATGTCGCGATTTTTCGTAGAACTTACTAATAAATAAATTTTATCATTATTTCACGTTCAGCCTCTTTAAATTTGTTATAATTTTACTCGAAATATATATTGAATAGGGACTATTTTACAGTTTGCGTCCTTTAAGGTGTAAAACAAACACACATTCTTACACAGGTATATGAAATAAATTTAGCATTTTATTTATTTTATTTATCTATCATCGTTTTTGTCCATTTGTTTATCTGTCATTAGCTTGTAAGTGATTTCTTATTGCTTACATATTATTAATATATCATTTCATTCAAATTGCGAAAAAAATCAAGTAACTGTTATTTTCTTCCGCAAATATTTGCGCTTCAGTGAAACACACTTTTACTTGAAGAGTAGCTTTACGCACTATTGATACGGAAGAAATAAAATAATTAGTGTTCTTAATACAGAAACAATCAAAATCTGGAACACTGAACATATACATTATCAGTTGAAATTTTCTGCATTTCAACACTCAGATTATTCCATTGAAGGATTGTTTGTTTGTGACCTAATTCCATAAAAAAATTAACTATCTCATAATTGTGACAGCTCACCGATTCGAGCCAATAATAGACATGGTCTAGGCATTCCAAACCTCTAGTTGGTTCGTTTACAATTTTGGTTAGTAAATGGGTTGATTATTTCAGTCATGAAATTTATTAAAATCACCAACCACCATATTATAACCATTAAGAAGAAATATGCTGCACGACAGGGAGTAGATTATTTTTATGGTTCTCGGATTGCGTTCCGGTTTGTTTGCATCCGTTTTCTAATTTAATTTTGATAACTCTTAATTATTTACTGTATTCATAGTATCTTGCCCCTCCTCACTGTTGCGAACCTTGTAACAAATAAGTTCAGTTGTGACCAGACGGATAAACCAAAGACAGCATCAACGGAATGTATAACCCCAGGCACATATGTTTCGGGCTTACTGGCACCTCATCAGTGGGAGTCGGTATTACGCCCTTTAACCACAATATTTTTGGAGGAGAAATGTGAATTACGCCCTTTAACGTATTATCTCGCATTCTTTACCCAAATATATAGTGGTTAAAGGGCGTAATACCGGCTCCTACTGATGGGTCGCCAGTAAGATTACACTTTCCGATCATGCTGTCTTTGCTTCGAGTCCTGTTCGCGGCAAATTCTGGCCAGTATATGATGAGTTCCCAATAAGGACGATACCGGTGTACTGGATGAATTGCCTTTTCTACACTATACAATTCTTGGTTTATACTGACATATGTAAGTAATTAATGGGTCAAGTGTTTATATCAAGACCGCAACCTTGATTATAATAATTGTCTTTGGTTTATTCTTCTGGTCACAACAGAACTAATTTATTACTAGGTTCGCAACACCTAATACATACCTGCATATATATTAGTTCTCCACAAAAAACAGTATTTATCTGTTATATATTGAATTGAATGATGTCATGCCTACCACGAAAAGTGATAACTGATATCGATCAAGGCCAGAGTGTGTAGATTTACTGGAGTAACAGATGTTCAGATATAGTTATAATTCTCAATTTCGGTGAACACTAGCAAAAATTGATATCCATCATGTTGGTACTATATACCGACTCGGAAACCATAGTATTAGTACCATGTACCTTTTCGGTACTATAATGTCGGTATCGGTTACTAACACAATAGCCATAATGTCAGTATCCTTTACAAACTCGGTTTATGCATATAATATAGAGTGAGTTAGCGTTGAAGTTGCATTGTCGAAACTTTATATAATGTTAACTTCACTACTGCAGGTTTAGACATTCGTTTAGGAGATTGTATCGTCCTATTATCCCACATTCCTCTCCCAAATATATAGTGGTTAATGGACGTAATACCTGCTCCTAATAATGAGTCGCCAGTAAGCACGAAACGAATGTGCATGAGATTATACATTCCTTTCGTGCTGTGTTTGGTTTATCCTTCCGGTCACAATTTAACTAATTTGTTACTAGGTTCGCTACACCTAATACATACTTGCGTATATATTAGTTCTCCGCAACAAACAGTATTTATCTGTTATATATTAAATTAAATGATGTCATACTTACCGCGAAATGTGATAACTGATATCAATCAAGGCCAGAATGTATGGATTTACTGGAGTAACAGATGTTCGGAAATTGTTGTAATTATCAATTTCGGTGAACTGTAGCATAAATTGGTATCCATCATGTTGGTACCATGTACCGACTCGGAAACCATAGTGTTAGTACCATGTACCTTTTCGGTACTATAATGTTGGTATCGGTTCCCAACACAATAGCCATAATGTCAGTATCCTTTACAGACTCGTTATATATATAATATAGAGTGAGTTAGCGTTGAAGTCGCATTGTCGAGACTTTATATAATGTTAGCTACACGATTGCAGGTTTACATATTCGTCTAGTAGTTTGTATCGTCCTATTACCTCACATTCCTCACCCAAATATATAGTGGTTAAAGGGCATAATACTAGCTCCTACCGATGAGTCGTCAGTAAGCACGAAGCGAATGTGCTTGAGATTATACTTTCCGTTCGTTCTGTCTGTGGTTTATCCTTCTGGTCACAACTGAACTAATTTATTACTAGTTTTGCAACACCTAATAAATACCTGCATATATATATTCGTTTTCCACAAAAAATAGTATCTATCTGTTATACACAAACCAATTTGACATACCTAGTATTTAAAAAAAACAAGTTTAGTTTAAAATATCTAATAACAAGTATTAATGGGGCAATTTAAACTAAAATTTCCACTTGAAATATTGATTGTCAACTTAGTAGCTGGTGTGATTTCCATTGAAAAAGATATTCGTGTCCGGATATTGAAATATCTGGGGAAATGAGGAAGACAGCGGTTGCAAACAAATCGGAACGCAAACTGAGATTCAGGTAAATATTTTAACCATGGCTTTCTAAAAAAGATGGAAAGAATAAGCAAAAATCTTTTCGCTATTTAAGTTATTGTATCGAAGTCTATAAACAGCCGTTAAGCAATAATTATTAATTTTTTTATTTATAAAATCAAAGAGAGCTTTATATCCACTAGTAAATAACAGCTTAGTATGAAGCATTAGTTTACTATTGATAAAGACATCTCGATCTGTATTGTATTACAATGTATCTTTTTTAGATAAAGCACATCGAGGCATGGCAAATTCATGTTTTCAAGGCCATTCATATGAAATGTGCCAGAAAATATTTTAAAATAAAATATAGGTTATTACAATATTACACAGTAAAATAATTTGTTCTTAATATTTAGTGAAAGATTGAGCATTTTGAGTTTCACATTCAAAATTATCGCGAATTGCTATCGTTGGTTGTCGCTCTGCACTATCTGTGTCGCAAAGACCGATTGATTACCATTTCCATGTACGCAGCGAGTTCGTCTTAATGTTGGCTGGGTGCAGATTTGTCCCTTTCCTCCGAATGCTTCAACATCGTTCATACTAACCATTGGAAATGAGGTATGATCTAATCTTTGTTGACTAGCTATTCAATCATTAGTAAAATGAAATGCATACATCATGAACAAGCATAGTGGTCTTTAGAACAAATTTAAATTAAGCGTATCGGTTTGAATGGGCATCAAAACAATATTCGTTTTGTGTACGTCTAAATTTTGCATACGATACTGAATAAGTATCCACCGGTTTATCTATCAGTACCGTCTTATCTAGTGAATTAAACGACTGGGTTTCTGCACGGTTCTTTTCTCATTTTTTACTATACTTCTTCTCTTTTCCATACCGCTGACGATATTCAATTAGGATGTTGGCGTAGATACCCAGTATTTTTAATAATTTGTTGGAGTTGATATTCTTGTTATAATACTAGAAATTGTTTCGTTTAATGTCATCTACCCAGCCTTTTTGTCACCTATCTTCATGCATTCATTCATCTTATTGGTCGCCATTTTATTCTTTTTGCTCAGAATTTTTTTCTTTGAAGGAAGATTTCAGCATTTCCAGTGAAAACCTTTTAAAAATACTCAATTCCTCTTTTTCCTTGTTGATATCCTTTATTTCCTTATTTAGCTGTCTATGTTGAAAAAAACCTGTCTCGGGCGGACTTATATTTTCTCAACCCCATAGAATTTTAATATATCTTTCTCGCTATGTCCTTAATGATTGAGTTTAGTTTAAGTGCTCCATTTTCATCGGCGGCAGTCATTTAGTCCCTTATCGTTTGATCCTGATTGTAGGACCGAATTGCTACCTCTGCAACAAAAAGTTTAATACATCCTCCCCCGCTATGTGTCCCGCATTTGTATTATTATTCTACATTATTAAATCCGCCCATTCCACATCGTATTTGACATCCATTTTTGTTTTGAAACTTTTTCAGTCGCATTTATTTTGACCCATATTGTTTTGAATTGACCCCCATATATTTCGTATTAAATATCATATGACTAGTTTCCAGATACATATTTCCTAGAGTTAGTTTGAACTCTTTAATTCTTTTCTCAATATTTGAATTAGTTGCATGCTTCCACATTAAAGCATGTTATCAATTGTTGATCGATCGTTCGTAAAACCAGCTTCGCTTGAATCAAAGTTCACCATCAACATAGATTCCAAATGACCAAGTATTAAATTTTCCATAATTTTCATAAATGGAGGGATAACAGAAATAATCTATAAGCATTGGCACACTAACCTTAGGCAACGGTTTAGCCACGATCCTTAGAATTTCATTTGATATTATTTGATCCTTCATAATTTTGTTTGAAAAGACGCAGAGCGCATTCAT
>JAQBSW010005531.1:0-56523 GCA_029291075.1 Eudiplozoon nipponicum
AATTTCACGAATAAAATGTCATTATATTTCACTTTAATAATCAGTTGACAAGAATTTCTGCTGACAAAATTATCGATTTTGTTTCTAAATTTATGGAAGATGGTACCACTTGATACAGGTGTATCTACAATCAATTTTAAAATCTTCACAATGTGTACCTAATAAGATCAAGTTTAGTCCAAATGTCAATATCACATTTACGTTGATCAAATGGCGGCCTGGGTTTCGTTATGATGCATAAGATGATATATTTAAATTTTCTCTCGGAAAATATTAAAGCCGCAAACGCATATTTATTGATAATCCAATACGTATCTGAAGTGAATGGGTTTAAACCTTATGTCGCATTATTGCATTATGGAAATGAAAAAAGATTGTTATGCCATCGGTAATCATAGGCAGTTAACTGGCAAGCACAATAACCCTAACTATTACGCATTGACTTTAGTTGGGGCATTGATAATGAGACAAAGAATGGTAGTTAATAGAACAAATAGCATCAAAAATACCTGATCGGCGTTTTTACTAACGCAGTACTGAATCTAGTTGTTTTCTTTCTGTAATATATTTCGGCTATCGTTATCGGCCACCTTCTTTATTTGGTCCTCCCTCACCAATATTACAAAACAAACTAATGAAACGAGCATGCATTTAAGATAACGGTGGTGCTTGGAAAGAGACGTTGAGCAATGTTTTGACCTGAATTCAGTACATGCTACCCAAATACATCGTAAAAATTTGCAGTTTACCATATAGACAAAATTTGCTCATGGGTGATTTCAAAAAATGTAAACTCACATTTAATCCAATAGAGGCGTTAAAATCATTATTTAATATTTACGTCGATAATCTATACAGTCTAATTGAGTAATTGGATGACGCATATATCGTTTGTCTATCACAACAATATCAAACATAAACGGCAACTATATATATATGTATATATATATATATATATATATATATATATATATATATACTACCAATAACCTGGTATTGCCTGCATAATCGAGATTGCGTAATTTGTTTAGACTTAAATTAGCATTTCCGTAAGGTTGTTCATAAACTAATATGTCAGTAATTAAGCTAATATTTAAGCATGAAATTTATTCACGTTGCCTTAATTGGACTTCTCATGCACTAGCTCAAGCTTAAAAAACGTCTTGATGTTCGCAATAATGAAGTTGTGCAGGTGGCAATCCGTTGAAATATTACTAGGGTGGAACAGCGCATCTCAACTACGGAACCTAAACTTTCATCTTAAGAGTGGAACAAAAATTTAAAGCAATTATTTTTGCTCTAAATTGGAAATCGGAAAGTTTAAACGCATTTGAGAAAAGTACTTCTTCCTTTATTAGAAAACCTTTAATGTAAACAAATGTTTACTTTCAATTAAAAGTTTACGCCTTATATGGTTTGTAACATCAGTTAACTATAAATCTCCTTGAATTGGACCGTTATTAAACCCATTGGGGTTGCAAAGGTTCGTGCGGGCTTCTACGACTACGCTCATATGGGCATCGACAGCAAAAAGAGGCAGAGGTGTCTAGGCTCCAACCAGGCAATTTCGTCAATCATCGGCATTCATCTGCAAGTGTTCAGTTGTCAAAACGCACGGACAACGCGTGGACAGCCGACAGAGAAAACTAATCTGTTAGAAAAATTTATCACATTGAAAATGCCACGCTAAGTCTCATCTGACAGTCAAATTTAATTTAAATATCTGGCCAATTATTGATGATTAGAAACCTATCACGTTTTAAACTGTATATGCCTGATTGAAGCGGATTAAACGTGGGAACCATAACTCTTTCTTTAACGCACTTATCTTGTGCACTTTTGGTATCATCAAAGCAATGTGTATTATCTCACAAAATTTTATTGCACTTTGACGGTTAATTGCTTTACGTTCAATACCATTAAATGAGTAAAGCTTCCAGCCGGCAATCAAAGAAACAAGCAGATCTAGTTTGGGCCAGCAAAGGAATTAATCAGTCAAAATTGAATTATAAAATTTCAAAGAAAGAAGGAACTAATGTTAGGAGAAAATCAACCAAGGTAGAAAAAATAGGCCCAGTCAAAACCATCCAGTAATTGTCAACTAGGGTAGATGTACGAATGATTAAATATGGATTCAGTAAGCGATTTCAGCTAGATAACTTATTAACACACTAATCTATTTTATTTTCATTTGCATACTACCAAAATGTATGAATCTCCATTTGTTTTGTCAGATTTGTTCACGGCAAGATTGTACAGTTAATTTAGCTGTTGCGCATTGATAAATCGATTATTCGCCAACTCTCATTTAAGACTGGCATAACTACTTGAATTTAAATTCCTATTTATTCATTGCTTACTCCATTAATGAAAATAAATGAATAAATCTCTCTATTATCAGTTAATAATCAAGACTGTCACTGATGTTTAATTTCATTGCTACAACTTTGCTGGTCTCTAAGAAAGGGTGGAATTTTCTTTTAAAGTAAAGTTCATAGTCGTAGAAGTTCAAATTCAAAATGGATAGCGCTTGAATTTTTATCTTTGCCTACCCGTTTACTTTGTATGAAAGTTGTGAAAATGTTTTTCATAAGAGTATCCTTTAACAATGCTGTAAGCGCAAAATCAAATTTGTTAATTTAGAGATATATATATATATATATATATATATATATATATATGTGTGTGTGTGTGTGTGTGTATACATTAATCCTCAATGACGAGACGTGATAATTGCATAAGCTTAAAGGTTCGTTAAATTGGGCTATTGTATCACGACGTTTAAACAATTAATTTCTTGTATTATCTTATATTTGCGAAATTCAGCATGATATGGATTGCAGCTTAATTTTGACGCAGGTGCTTTATTTCAAAAAATTGTTAATAAATTTTTGTTGGTAAAGAAATAACTAACAAATATTTCCACAGTTAAAGTAGAAACATTTATGGGGTGTGCAGATGCTTATCATTCGACTAAATACTGGGACCTAGTTTAATTGAACTGAGAAACAAATTTCTAACGTTTTGCAAGGGAATAGTTATTGCACTCTAAATTCAGGGGAGGCAAACGTGTTAATTAGTGGAAAGGTTGATTTAAATATTTAATGGCAGATTTTAAAGATTAGGATAAACTAATAACTGAAAATGTATCTGGAAACTTAATTATTATGTGAATAAATAATTTATTAATGAATAAAAATTTTTATACGCAATAATTTAATATATAAAAAAGTGGCAAATAACATCGTAAAAATGTAATGATTATAAAATTAACTGATAAGATTTTTTTAAATTAATTATAAAAATGCAAGTAAATGCTTGATTATTTCTTAAAAACGAAAAAATTAATCAATAAAATCACGGGAATGAAAAATTTTTTGTACACACACACATATATATATATATATATATATATATATATATATATATATATATATATATATATATATATATATTCTTTTGAAATGCGAGCTTTAATAAAATTCATTGTACCCTTTTTATGTGCAAAAACAAAAAGAAATTTTATCAGATATATATATCTGATGTATTCTCTAGCTACCCCAGACAAAATCTCAGCCAACACTGGAGATGGAGGGCTCCTCATTGCCACACCTTCAGTCTGTTTATAGATTCTTCCATTAAAACGAAACCACACGTCTTTCGTGCATAATAAGATGAGCTTGCGTAGAGTGTGACCTGGCACCGGAGATGGTAATATATCTTGGTCTACCTTTTGGACTATAATGTCAATGGAACATTTATAAACAAAGACGTAATATCAGAAGACAACATAATCTTGTTTTAAACACTTATATCTTGAATTCCTTTTAAACGCTCAAAAGAATCGGGAACCGAATAATTGCATAGTAGTTTACAAAATGGTTCCAATATACGAAATGACAATTTAGGCAATGTATGAAACGTAGAATTGACCGTTTTTCATATTGGTCTCATAATATGAACTTTATTGTGTTTTTTGTAATTAGCACATTGTTGGCGTAGATAATCTAACTGGCTTGAGCGTCTGTTCAGTGGCCTCATCAATTAAACCGGCATCCATCAAGATCTCAATTTCATTTATTACTTTGTCTACTTCATGTGATTTATCGTCTAGATGCATGACTTTTGTTTTATAATCTTTTATAAGTAGTCGGATGTGTTTATTTTAACCTCGATCTTGCCTATATAAACGCGTAGTATTTTGAGGGTTTTACTTCAGAACACGAGAAAGATGATTGTTTGGCTTTATCTGATTTACGACTAAAGAAAGCTACTAATGGTAAATTAAATGGAACAATTTATCATAAACCAACCTGGTCTGCACAGTATTTGCATTACAGCACTTTTGTGTCACCCCTATATAATTATCAACAGTTCGTAGCTGCTTTTCAAGAAATGATAGGTGGATTACTCCAGATTCAAAAGATAACAATTATAATAAAGCAATAAATTATTTAATGTGTACTGGCTATACTAAATAATTAATTCATTCAATTATTAAAAGAGGAAATCCACATAAAAAGACATTTTTCTGACCAGAAAAGTAAAAAATCTACCTGAAAATCATATTTAAATGGGATGCAGTTTCCCGAACAGCACAATATAAAGTTGAAGCGGAATTAACATGCACAATTAATGCACCAAACTACATGTGGTATTTAAGGTAACACAATCGCCTTTACCAGTAATCAAAGAGAAACAGCCGTTAATGTCGACATCAAATACTGTTTACCAATATACATGCGCAAGTTGTGGTTCCACTTAGGTAGGCCGATCGGTCAGACGGTTAATTATTTATAGCAAATTTGCGAACTTGAATTAAACACCAATCCCATTGTATTTAAACAGTCATCGAACAACATAACAAAACTACCGCCAGCCGCAACGCACTGACGCGTTTCGACCTTCCATGATCATAATCAGAGTACGACGGCAAACTGACTAGCGAGGATCAAACCGCATTGCATATATGTGGAAAGCAAAATTAGGCGGTTAATTACTCGAATAAAAGAACATTGCAACTTAAACACCTGTTTAAAATTAACCGGTTAATATGCTTCCGCACTTTCGCAGCATATTGTTGAAACCTCACACGTAAGTTATACAGATGTAGCATTCAAGATAGTTACTAAATGCAAAAACAGAAAGGAATTGACCACATCCAAAGCCTTATGGATGAAAAAGTTGCAATCGGACTTATGCAAGCAAAAGAAGCATGTTTAGAAATTGATATTGAACTAGATTTGGTACCCTCAACTGATTATAGTTTCCGTTATTTCAAACTCTACGCTTTAGCCTTTAAATTTATATATAAAAAGATGTTTATTTGTTGATATTTAACAAGAAAATGAGGAAGAAACGGTTTAGTATATGATATTATTTTTTATTTTTGCACATGGAAAGAGTACTATGAATATATATATATATATATATATATATATATATATATATATATATATATATATATATATATATATACTCCCATAATTCATTGGCTTAAACTTAACTTCGCCTATGGTAAAATAGTCTATTTCGTCTTGGGCACACATCAATATAAGCTAAAATCGGTGATAAGGATTTGAGCTCAGGAGCTTATCAGTCAGATTTCACAAACCCATACCCTATGACATTGAAGCCACACACTATAGAATTTTTATTTTTTGTAAAACCTTCTGTTATTTTGTCAATATTCTCTTCAGCTCAATCGTTCTGGTTATTACTGCGATCTAATTTTGTAATGAGTCATGCAACATCTTTTATTTTAATTCGGACATTATGCAACCTGAGGAAAAGTTAGTTTAGTTATAGATAGTTACATGGTTTGATCAGAAATGCGTTTGGTCGATATGATCTAAAAATTGCAGAAGATAGTTAATGCTATATCTTAATTAGAACAGTTCTAATTTTATTTTGCATTATATATCAATATTTATGGATAAATTATCACATTTAACAGCATTTCAATGGTGGTTGCTACATATAAAACCGCGAATTGTCAAATTGTGTTAATACAGGCAAAAGAAAGTGTTTTAATGCTGTCAGACCTCAAAATAGGACTCGAGTATGTTTGATAAAGGAAAACTTGATTAAAACATTGTTCAATAGTACTTATGAAATCAATGATTTTTTATACTTATTTACTCACCTTTTTGATCAAAATCTCATCATCAGCTATTGTAACCGCTCACTCTCTGTACTATCACTGATTCAATTCCAAAAGTGCCGGATTGTAATTTTCTTAACTATTTCTAATCTTTTATCTAATTAAATTCGCAGCTCAAATATGTTTGCTTAATTTATTGCTTTTGTGCAGATTAAATAAAAACAGTCACCAATATCTATTGCCAGCCATGAGTTGGCATATTTTTTGTACAAATTTGAGCAATAATGTAGTTAACCAGCATTTAATTAATCTGATTATTCTATTTTATGAATATATAAATTTTTTACTAAATCTCAAACTAAGTCATTAACATAAATACGCACACACAGACATACGAAACCAATCAGTGTCTTACAAATAGTCTTTAAATCATGAAGCTAATTACTCATTTAATTCTACACAATATTTCTTAATTATTTAAATCAAGTTTACAGGCTTAAGAAAAAGCCAAGCCTATTTGTCAACGGCTATATACAAACCAACAATACCACCAGTCCCACGTATTGAAACGTTATTTGCAGACCACGATGGAGTACTCTTTGAGGAGAATGAAAAGCAATATATATTTCTGTCGCACTCTTTCTCATTCCCTCTCTCTCTATACATATATATATATATATATATATATATATACATATATAATTCTGGTAGAAAAATTAGGCTCAAAGAGCAAGGTTTTCGTTTATACATTGTTCTTTTCTATATCGGGGTACGCACAATTTATTTCTAGTGACGATCAATATTTCTTTGCGACTTTAGCGAAATTCATATAAGTAACTACACCAAATAATCAAAGGGAAATTGGTAAGGCGGGCGGTGATAACAATTACTATGATCAAAGATACTATCTTAATTTAAACACCTGACCGATTAAGTACATGCAATTGTCTATATAAAATGCCGCACGGAGCGGCTCAATGGTCAGAACACCAGATTCCGAAGTAGACGTGCCTAGGTTCAAGCTCTGTCCGTGGCAAATTCTTGCTAGTACGTCTACTGGACGAATTGCACGTTCTACCCACTAAATTCTTAGTTTATTATGAAAAATGTATGGATTTAATTGGTCAGGTGTTTATAACATGATGGCAAACTTGAATATAGTAATATCAAATAATCTTTGATTGCAAGGAAAATCATGAATCAATTTTTTTTTGTATTTCCACGAATCAGTGCTTATCATTCCTAGATATTCAGCTAGCCATTATGAGCAAAATGGAGTGTCTAATCACGTGTGTGCGACCAGTTTAGGAATCGCTATTTTGTTCAAATAATCAAATGTAATTTAGAAAAATACCTTTAAAGAATTGTTAAAATCGATCGCGAATTCAATGACCGAATAACGGAAAATGTACTTAACTTTGTTCAAAAATGTGAACTGCCTTTTCCGTGTTCGCATAGACAATATGTAACTAAAATTCCTGACTTGTAAAATGATTCCAAGTCTAATTAGGTGAAGAAACGCTTTTTTATTTTCAATAAATAGCAATTAAATTGAAAATTTATTATCTTTATTCATTTCACCATGGGAAGTCGAAAATAGTGTTATTGGATGTGACTGAGAAAAGATTCGTTATTTGTTACGAGTTTATTTTAAATATGATTGATTTAATATAAAAAATGCAAACTTAATTCAAATAGATGTGTTTAAAACCCATGCAATTAATAGTAGTTTATTTAATATTCTAATTTAAAAAAAATATTATAGCATTTTCTTATTAGAGAGTTTGTTCAATCGTATTTTTTAAATTAATCGGATGGGTATTCACTAACTAACTGATTTCATCTGATACACACATATTTATTCAGTCAGTAAATTACAGTGAGTGTCATCTGAGTACTCCTTCTCACCGGAAATTATTTTCGCAGTGAAAATCAGAAAATAACTTGCTTACTTATTAAACCATTGTTTTTGATCGAATCTATCATAAAAATATTTGTGAACCACGATTAACAGACGCTGTTAATTATTCAATATAACAATTCTCAATCATTTATAGGTCCACGGCGTATGTCTCCTTCATTGATGGATTCTGAATGGTCCCTTCGAGTGTATAGCTTCAACTCGGTGTTAACAATTCACTGGAACATTGGATTTTCAATTAGTGCCAATTTATTAATGAAGTTTTGAGGAGACATTTCTCGCCTTATCATTATGTATTACAAAATAAATTATGAAAAATATGATATTCTCGTTTATTAACTAATTCATTATCTATTATTTATTAATTAATTCACTAGGTCAATATTTAACCAACTGAATATTAGGCTACTTTCAAAGGCCGTCCTAACAACTAAATTAATTGAATAAAGATTTTTTTTGCGAACCTGGATTAATTGAAATAACCTGAACTGCGTTTTGACTAACGCAGCTTCCATTGTTCCAGTAGTTTTATTCTGCTAAAATATTTCGGCTAAACTTATCAATAGCATTCATCAGTTGCAATATACCTCACAAGTTTAACAAACGAAACTAATGAAGCAAACGCGTTATTTCCTCTAGCCATAATATTCATACTCTAGACTAACCTTTCATAAGATATTCGCGTGTCACATGCGTGTGTGTGCATTTTCATAACTGTTGTTTTCATCTAACTAATTGAGACCAGAGTGGCTGAATAATAATTTATCAATTGCATGCATTAACTATTCGTTTTGCAAATTCAATGTAAAATAACGTAATTGAGATGGCCCTCACTTGCTGGTGGGGGGAGACTAAAAAATTCAGAAACACTCGTCATAAAAACATGCCATGAGTGATAAAACTAGAAGTCCGCAAGACCAATGCATATGCTTAATTTCAATTCAAACCACTAGGGTTGCACTCAAGATAGACTATTTAATAGCAGTTATTGGCATACTATTAAATAAGCGCACGCCACGCATGTGTATGTGTATGTGTATACATAATTAAAAAACATCGTTAAAATATAATTGATACACATGTACGTACATCTAAATGAAAATGCAGTCAATATACATTAATTTAACCTTTGCACGCGTCAAAAAAATTATTACTTCTAAATATTGTATTATTAGAATAATCTCAATAAGTAGGGTGAGGGTGCAAATCACAAAATTAGGTTTCAAATCACTGAGTTTTAAAATCAAACGAGTAGTTAGAGATGAAATTTTGAAGACTATATTCATAATAATTGTTTATTCATTTGTTGAATAAAAGCCCACTAATTAGTCAATCTTAATCCGATGTTCTTAATCTTTTACTGGAGCTAGCTTCAGTTTCCAATTCATGCAATCGCCTTTTCCTGCCATTAGCTAATGCGGTATTCCAAATCGGACCTAACGATTTTTCAACAGCTGTTTCATTCATAATATTATCTCTAGATTTAATTTCTATAGATTCCCTAATCAATCTCGTCATCCTATTACGACTACATATTGCTATGCGTTTGCATTCCTCCCAGTCGATAGTATGCCCAGTCTCCACTACATGACGAGCAAGATCAGATTTAGCAATATGCCCATACTTACACGCAGTTTTATGTTCACCTCTTCTTACTTTGATTGGGCGCATGGTCTCACCAACATACTTGAGACTACAATCATTGCATGGGATCTCATACACTCCTGATGTTTCTAAGGGTTCAATCCTTTCTTTTTGGTTAGGGAGTATAGTGCCAAGTGTAAGGGGCTGTTTTAAAACGGTCCTTATATTGTATTTTAAAGCTAATGATTTCACTTTCCTACTTAATATAGAGTCCGGTAATACCATGACCTTCCGCTCTTCAAAAAAAAAAAAAAAAAAAAAAAAAAAAAAAAAAAAAAAAAAAAAAAAAAAAAAAAAAAAAAAAAAAAAAAAAAAAAAAAAAAAAAAAAAAAAAAAAAAAAAAAAAAAAAAAAAAAAAAAATTTGCGAACCTGGATTAATTGAAATAACCTGAACTGCGTTTTGACTAACGCAGCTTCCATTGTTCCAGTAGTTTTATTCTGCTAAAATATTTCGGCGAAACTTATCGATAGCCACCATCAGTTGCAAAATGCCGCACAAGTATACCAAACGAAACTAATGAAGCAAACGCGTTATTTCCTCTAGCCATAATATTCATACTCTAGACTAACCTTTCATAAGATATTCGCGTGTCACATGCGTGTGTGTGCATTTTCATAACTGTTGTTTTCATCTAACTAATTGAGACCAGAGTGGCTGAATAATAATTTATCAATTGCATGCAATAACTATTCGTTTTGCAAATTCAATGTAAAATAACGTAATTGAGATGGCCCTCACTTGCTGGTGGGGGGAGACTAAAAAATTCAGAAACACTCGTCATAAAAACATGCCATGAGTGATAAAACTAGAAGTCCGCAAGACCAATGCATATGCTTAATTTCAATTCAAACCACTAGGGTTGCACTCAAGATAGACTATTTAATAGCAGTTATTGGCATACTATTAAATAAGCGCACGCCACGCATGTGTATGTGTATGTGTATACATAATTAAAAAACATCGTTAAAATATAATTGATACACATGTACGTACATCTAAATGAAAATGCAGTCAATATACATTAATTTAACCTTTGCACGCGTCAAAAAAATTATTACTTCTAAATATTGTATTATTAGAATAATCTCAATAAGTAGGGTGAGGGTGCAAATCACAAAATTAGGTTTCAAATCACTGAGTTTTAAAATCAAACGAGTAGTTAGAGATGAAATTTTGAAGACTATATTCATAATAATTGTTTATTCATTTGTTGAATAAAAGCCCACTAATTAGTCAATCTTAATCCGATGTTCTTAATCTTTTACTGGAGCTAGCTTCAGTTTCCAATTCATGCAATCGCCTTTTCCTGCCATTAGCCAATGCGGTTTTCCAAATCGGACCTAACGATTTTTCAACAGCTGTTTCATTCATAATATTATCTCTAGATTTAATTTCTATAGATTTCGTAATCAATCTCGTCATCCTATTACGACTACATATTGCTAGGCGTTTGCATTCCTCCCAGTCGATAGTATGCCCAGTCCCCACTACATAACGAGGAAGATCAGATTTAGCAATATGCCCATACTTGTATGCAGTTTTATGTTCACCGCTTCTTACCTTGATTGGGCACATGGTCTCAGTAACATACATGGAACTACAATCATTGCATGGGATCTCATACACTCCTGATGTTTCTAAGGGTTCAATCTTTCCTTTTTGGTTAGGGAGTATAGTGCCTAGTGTAAGGATCTGTTTTTAAAACGGTCCTTATATTGTATTTTAAAGCTAATGATTTCACTTTCCTACTTAATATAGAGTCCGGTAATACAATGACCTTCCGCTCTTCCTCCTTCTTATCCGCTTTTATATACCTCAAACTAGGATTATATTTTTTCACGGCGTCCATCATTAAAAGTCATTTATTGTGTGGGTAGTGATGGCAATGATTAATGTCAAATTTGGACGATTGGTATAGGCAAAAAATTAAATTAAATGTACATTTCTCCTTACACACTGAGCATTTTATTAGGTAGTAAAGGTTAATCATTCAGAAGATCGGTTTATTCGTTAATAAGACTAAATAAATACTGTACAGATATGTTGTCACGGGAGGGGCACGAATCGGGTCAAATTTGCTTCGTAGTCTTTGAGTATACACCATGCCATCTAACCCACAATACGCACAATTTCAGTTATGTACTAACTTTGGTTATTGATTAGCTTATCTTACAGGTTGAGTTCATGGGCATCTATTTAGAACTTAATTTTCAACTAATCACCACCAATGCGCCATTTCATAACAGGTACCACGCTACTTAACAAAGTGGTAGAGTAGTAAAGATTTCCACAATTAAAAAATCAGGAACTGGTGTTTGTGATAAAAATTATTTAAAACAAGGTTTGGAGATTGATATAAACAACAACAACAACAACGTTATGTTTACATTTCCGGTATAAATTAACCATCTTATGTGGTAGCCATAGAAATTCATTCAGTTGACCGATTTATGTTCATTAATGACAGATTTGATTTTATTGCATTTTACTTCATATCTAAAGAAATAACACATAGGCTCCAATTTAATGAAAGGCTAACCAAAACGAAAGCTTTTGTATACAACAAAACATTGTGTATAGTGTGCTGTAGAGTTGCTTAATGGATTGATCAAAGACTCAGAGGCAAACCTTCCTTAGTTTGAAACTCGTCTAGACAGTACTTGAAGAGATTACAATGCAGTCGAGGCTGGTTTCCCGAATTTATTGCCTTTTTAACTTATGTAATTCTATATTAATACAAGTAAATGAGTATATAATGGGTTTGATTTTTGTATCAAGCTCGCAAACGTGATTAAAATGTTTTACCATCAGCGAAATCAATTATTACATAAAAGTAATATTTTTTACTTCTTCAACAGTTATCATTTTGGTTTTTCCCTAATGACGGATTAGCAGTGTCTATTTGGAAATAAATGAAAGTATAAACAAAACAGTAGTTAAACGAAAACTAAAAATTATGTGTAATACGTGACAAGATGGCGCAAAGAATAGGGTTACAGATTCAGAGGTAAATGTGTTTTGTTCGATCCCGGTCCAACAAAAAAAAATCCGGACAGTAAGTAAAGGGTTCTAAATAAGGACGAGACTGGCTTATTTGACGAATTGCCTTTACAGATATATATATATATATATATATATATATATTAGAGTTTATGCTGAAAAATGTATATATATTGCGATTTTTGCTCATGTATATTTCGAAATATTGATTTCAATTACTTAATTAATTTAGTTTAAGGATTTTGAGATTGGGTGATGGTGGTTTCATTTTAAAAGAATATTTATTCTGCATCTCAACTTATTTGTTACATTTAACAAAATAGTTATTATTCTTATATTTCTTGCAGGAGATTTCATGCCACCCCTTCGGTAATCTCCATCAAATTTCGTGCACCTTGTTTAAACGCATTAGTTATATTTTAGATTTTTTGTATTTATTGAAACAGTGAGTAATCCCCAAGTTACTCTGAGTCTATTATGTAAGATGTCTGACTAAGACGAAAAGAACAATCACTTGAGATATCATCCAAGCCAGTTAAATAAGAATAAATATTTTTCGACTCGAAAGAAATATTTTCAAATAAACAACAGTACAACAACATAAAAGTAATTGACCAATCGCAATAATAGGAGTTGTGTACTGCATTTGTAAATAAGTGTATCACAACCAGCTACAAGATAACTGATGCGATGCAGTATGCTCTCATTTTTGTGAAATAAATGGATTAATATCTTTCTGTGAGAGCAGACCGTATGCTTCAGGCTGCCGTAATTATTTCTCCATATAAATGAACAAGACCCCTTTGAAGCCTAAGACGACTGCAATAATAGGCAATCTGAACATAACTAAAAGACTGAAAATTAAAGCAATCATAAATCTGTTTAAACATTTAAAACTGATTAATATAAGACTTAATTAGTTAATCAAATTGCCTCATCATTGTGCGATACTGCACGTCACAAGTTTCAAAGAGATCGCATCGGACCAAGCGAAAAGGGCAATTAAGTGTCACAAAATTGTTCTATTGTGTGTCAACTTATTGTCAACATCCTTCCTTTCAGAGGCCTTGATCGACAGCCTGTTGTTCTCTTTTATCGAAAAGTCCATACATTTTACATTTATTTGCACATGCATTCTACAGATTTTGTGTTAAAATTATATATGTGTGTATTTCTGTACGTGTGTGTGTGTGTGTGTTTACATATTTTACTGTACGTGTCAGTGTATATCTAAGTACACGTAGGCATTATTAGTCCTGAAGCAGGTTGTCAGAAGTACATTCCGGTCACATTTGATGGAATTGTAAATTTATTACATGTACTTTCAAACGCACAAACTGTTTTATATCAGAATGGGGAAATTTTATTTCTTTTTTTTATGCACAGATATATATATTTGTAGAATCTGATGGGCATTTTGTAGCTTTACTTGATTTTCTTACAATTTAACGTTTATTTACTGAAAGTGTGTTAATTAATTTCTGCATTTCTTTACAGTCAGTTGTTGGGAGTGACAAAATTCCATAAATAAGGTAGCCCTATTGATCTCTCATGAATAATGTCTAATTCCAAGAAGATACCGGGTAGCAAAATGTCGTAAAAATGCATCGTTGTTACGAAATATCACATCAATTTTGTAAGCGCTTGCAGTTAATTAAGAAATTAAAGTAATGGAAACTAATGGATATAACTAGATTTATTTCTTAATATAATTGCTTTAAATATGTTTAAAGACGCAAAATAATTAGCGTATAAATAAAATAATTTTAAAGATATTATTTATTATGATATAAACATTATATATACATTTGTGCACTAGGTGTTGCGCACCGAATATAAAATTAGTTCAATAATGACCAGCATGAACGGAACGTAAAATCTCAAATGCACATTCATTTTGTGCTTACTGGCGTTTAAACAGTTAGAACCGGTATAACGCCCTTTACCCACTATGTATTTGGGCGAGGAATGTGTGAAAATAGAACGGTACAAGCTCAAATACGAATGTGTAAACCTGCAGTAGTGATTCTAACTTCATATAAAGTCTTCGACAATGCGACTTCAAAGCCAATTCATTCTATATAATATATAAACAAAGGCTGTAAATTGTACCAACAAAATGGATTTAAATGTATATTAAATATTACCAAAGTTGCGAATTACAACTATTACTTAACACCTGCTACTCCAGCAAATCAATTTAATCTTGCCTTGATCGATATCAATTATCACATTTCGCGGTAATTATGGCATCATTCAATTAAATCTATAAACGTTAGGTATAGTTTGTGGAGGAGAACTGATATATATGCATTAGTGAACTAGGAGTGCACACCTAGTAACAATTTAATTCAAATATGTCCAAAAGGATAAGCCAAAGGCAGCATAAACAGAACGTATAATCTCGTGCACATTCGTTTGAAAAATTCAACATTAAACGAGTATGGATGCGTTTAGAGAAACATTACTTCTGAATTGTAAATATAAATTTTAAGCCAAAAATAAAATATGAAACCAAAAGCTGAAAGTATTTCATCGGTAAATACATTCTAAGTCAAATCTTTGATGCTTCACTTGAATTACTTGTTTACATTGATATTCCGCGATGACATTCAAGAATTGTTCTTTCCTCATCTCGGTGAAAAAAGGTCTTCCTTCTAACACAATTCAAACTGATATTTAAAATCATTTCTTTAAAAGTCCACCTTAAAGTGCAATTATTGCCTAGCAATTACCGCAATAAACCACTTACACATATGATACGTTCACTCGCATATTAGGCTATTCGCCATGAAATATATTATTAAACTTTTTGTTGGTAGAGTGCGATTAAAAATATTTGCATAAAAACTATAAAATTTATTGTCTGTGTGGCGGCGATATACCAGATAATTGGCTAAAACAACTTTTCATTAATCCTTATTTAGATATAAGGAAGACGGCGATTTTTACTATTTATCTCCTGTTTCTACTGACGGCCTAATTTGCACGTCCAATTTGACGAAATATTTTAAAGGTAAACACTGATCGCCCCACGGTCCTATTTGATAAATCTATTCACAACGAAGTGTTGTTTTATGTTAGTTTGCACCATGAATCAAAAAATATAAATATTAGTGGCTAGTCAATTACGAAGCGAGTGGACAGTAAGGACAGATAAAACAGGTGGTAATTTTTTTTGTTGTTGAATATTTAGACGACTAATAACAAGAATAAGGTAATGACCTATACAAATTGGATCATTAATTTCCCAGTTCCAATTACTTTTCTCTGCAGTATTCTCTTAAAATTTCTAATGAATTTGTGCTTTGAGCACACGTGAGCTTCGATTCAACATATAAGAAATGCATGATAATTTTTAAGTTGATAGCACCGCCCACGCATTTCACAATTTCAGTTCGAATATTAGTCTACAAACTTATTTGCGGCAACTATTAGTTTTAACATCAGCTTACATTTGCTACCTTCTATTAACCTGAATAAAACTCAAAAATTCAAAAAAATTGTTTATATTAAAGTTTAATGGTAGAATTTGATGGTATATATATATATATATATATATATATATATATATCTATAATTAGGAAAAACACAAATAAGAATACTGTTAAATTAAAAGGAATGGACATCATATATATGGTTATAAACTAGAGTAGTATTTTTTTCCATTATAAGTACCTATCAAATACTTCGTTATATTTTTGTGATTTGTATTATTTGATAATAGATGTTAGATGTTTGTTATACTAATGATGTATACCTATTATATATATATATATATATATATATATATATATATATATATAATTAGGTATACATCATTTGGTATGAAGCCAAAAACGTGCAGCATCGTTGGTACAATGAATGATTACCATTCGGGTGAGTGGTGAGGGGACACCACTTGTACCAAATTCCCAAGAAACTCCATGAAATGGAGCCGGCTTATCCTCTAAAAGGAGTCAGCCGCATTAAAGTATATATATATATATATATATACAAAATTGAATATATAATCAAATATGAACAACTTTAAACCTACTTTTATGTTAAATTAAATAGGCATCAATTGATAACAAAAACTTTAACCAAATTGCTACTATTTTGTTTGGGAATGGTAACTACAAATCTTTGTCATAATAGAAACCAATCAACTAAGGCAAACCCCAAATCTGTGCATGCTCTGACAGGCCTAAATATGGACAATTGAATACGCATTTTGATTTAAGAATGATGGACATTCAACCGGAAATTACGTTAACGTTGTAGGTGGGCGAGTCGTAAATTGTGCACCGTGTATTTAGCTAAATTTTGGACGGGAAAATGCGGGAAGAAATGATAAATTGTAAGTGGCCACGATTCTCATAAAAAGAACTATACAGAAGAATTTTCGGCGACGAAAAAAGACAGGTTAGTAGCCTGATTTTAAACATTTTATACTAAACTACTTGGTTAATTTATTATTGGATAAAATAAGGCCTAAATATTTCAATTATTTGATAATGTTTTCTTCATCTGCCCTTAATTTAATTAGACATTATAAAATTGATGCTTTAGAGTTATTTACTAACTATGATTGAAATCTCGTTAGCACCATTAGAAATAATTCGAAATCGAAGTGGATATGTTATTTTTGCTTCATTTAAAAAAATTTAGTAATTTAGACAAGCTTGAGACCTTGAGCCTAAGTGAGAACAGGTTAACTACCGCATACAAATACCATCATAAACAAAGTTAGCCAATAATACGTGCTGTGAATGCTTTAGTTTAGAGAAAAACGATTGTCCATTCATCTGTTATGAAAAAACTGATTAGGAAAGAAAAACATCAAAGAAGGTTTGTGACTGATGGATCGTGGCTGGTTATACGAAGAAAGGCAATGTTCCCCTTCCCCGATACTTCCGAGATTAAACAATACCAGTAATAATGAAGTTATCTGATTTGTTATACACTTTTGTTGAAATTTATTTTTTCGTTGAGTACGGAAGTAATGACATCATGTGTGTCCACCACGGAGGTTAAGTTTCACCTGCTAAAAGGCATTTGGTCACTGACGCTCAACGCGAAAATGCTCCAGGCAAATGCTGCTTGTCAGCATCAGATCGCAGGTCAACTGTTAAAAGGAAAACGATGAATTTTATTAATCCGCCAACAATAGAAATCAACAAGCACGTGTTAATTGTATTCAACCAGTCGTCGGACAACAAAACAAAACAATCGCCAATAGCACTGTAGTTCGACGACTGGTTAAATACTATGGGATTGGAGTTTAATTCAAGCTTGCAAACTTTATTTAAAGAATTGTTACCAGCATCTGCGCAATAAATTTTAGTTTAACACGTGTGATAATTAAGCCCACAGATGGCTATGAATGTTCTACTTAATGCCTTTGCGAAGAACATGCAATAAAACGGGGGGAATGCTTGGTGGCTTAGTATATTCTATCTTATTGCTATCTTCTTTATTATACGATTTCGCATGCTGTATGTCTACTGTAATTTAGTCAATATATTGTCGTCAAATAAAAGCTTGAGAACGCGACAAAAAGTAAATCTAAATTTTTTTCGTGTGCGAATTTCATATACGTAAATAGAGTATGAAGAAGCAAAATTATGTTCTTCAGTTTAGCCTAAAAGAAATGGTGTCAAATCCACATATATCCGCAAATGTCGAAAGTTATAACTTTCAAATATTAATTATGAAACAGCTTCTATATGAAATGATCGATAGAGGATGATAAAAATATTAAATAAAAAGACTGTTTCTAGAAAAATCTCATGAATTTATCTCTACAATGCTTTACCACCTAGAACGCAATTATCATTTTTATTCGCACCTCATAGATATGATTCAATTGAGTAAAAATGATGTATTTGATAAAAGTCAAAATGAATTTTCTTGAATTTCTTATATAATTGCATTTATTTGTAATTTTAATTGAGAAATTAATCTTGTATTGAGTCACAAGTTTCCTGAAAGTTTTAATTAAAATTCAAAAGTCCATATTTCACGAAAATCGATTTAATGACGACGAGCAGCTCACTAAGCAGTCTCCTAGCTGATTTTTACATGTCATAGCTTCAAAAGTAAAAGCGGCAATTACTTTATCATAAATATTACCATAGATATCTTAAGTAAGTTGGTGATAATTCTATAATAACTAATAATGTTTTGGGGAAAATGACATGTTGTTAGATTTTAATATCGCATACAATCGTATTCGGAATATTTGCACGTGCATAAGCCGTCCGTCTAACGCGCTGAATTTCCTTCAATTAATCATATGACGTCAAGAAGATAGTGGCCCACAAAGGGAAAATATATTTGGAACCAGGCATTCGAATAGGTTTGTCAGATTTCCCCAAAAATTGAAAGTTAGTATGCAAAATATCCCACAGATTAAAGCAAATCTGTTCGGAAAAACTTAAATGCCAACAGATTGTGCAAGCATGTACACCGAAAAACCTTTTAAGCAAACAGCAACGAAATTGCTTCTATACACTTGACGCTAAATGATAGCGGACCTTTTAAAGAGATGCGTCATCTGAAATATAAAATCGACAAATAAAAACATAGGTTACTATCGGATTACTCATACATAACTCATGTTATACAACAAACAGTCATCAAAAAAATCTAAAGCATAACCTTCCTACAATCGACCAGTCCAAAATAGTTTTTTTATGAAAATGTAGTAACTGCTCAAAAAGTTAAGTCTGCGAAAATGATCGATTTTTATAGGGGCGACGGAAAAGAATTTTTTATAAAACAATTCTAGCAACTGGGGAGAACGGTTCCGTTATATATATACATATATGTATATATATATATATATATATATATATATATATATATATATATATATATATATATATGTTTATATTGTCCGTTTAAACTGACCATTGCATGCGAAAGCAAATCAAATTCATTAAATAGATCAGACTCTCTTCGTAGTTCCTCAGCACATACTCACTATAATTGTCAGTGACCTAGGTTTAAACTGAGGTTATATAATTATTCATATATATATATATATATATATATATATATATATATACATATATTTATATATACATATATATTACTTTTTAGAAGTTATATTTTAAGGTAGGATTTTATTACTTATATGCGGTCATTATAAATCAATTATTAAATACGGCAGCAAAAGTAATCCATCAATTAGACAAGTATGGTCCAGAATTTACCTGCAAATTGATGCTAGATTAGATTCATACTGCTATAATATATATATATATATATATAAAGCGGGAATCAAGTGATAAGCTTTTTGAATAATTTATTTTATTTTCGGCATGATTCGAAGTCACTGATCTGATTAACAATGAATTGTTGACAAATAATGTCAACTTCATTGCTTGTAAGTAAGACAACTTTTTCGCCATTTGAAATTTACATCTGCGTGAAATCATATGTGTAAAAGTCTTGTAATAATATTGATTTTTTTGCTCATATATAAACATATATTTTACATATACATATATCTGTATATAAGTATATTTATACACACAGATTTACTGCCTAGAAGATAATGTATTTTAATTTTCATTAATGATGACATTGGTATACCCTTATGGTCCTATTTGAACTAAGGTGCAGGCTCGGTACACAACACATTTATCGTTACAAAAAGTCACGCAGTTCCAATTTTCTTTTAATTAGGGTGGAGGTGTAGCTTGAATTAGTCTCAAATGGGGGCATTCCTCGCAGAAACCTCCAACTGCAAGACAAGTATGATGGCTCACATAGGTGGAATCATTGCGCACATCGATTAACTTACTATTATCGACCCGATGCATTTATGCGGATAAAACAAAAACCCTGTGTATTTTGAATCATAAATATTTCCAGAATATTTTTCTATATTCAGATTTTCAACCACTCGAAAAAACTATTCACAGTTATCCTTTTTGATGGACAGCATAGGAAATCGGTTAATTTCAATGGGTCTGCAATGCAACGATTACAGGCGTACATGATTGTTCAAATTTGTAATATGAATGCGCGGCTGTGTGTTTTTATACGATAATGTGCGTTTTTCTACCTCGTTTGCCCATTGTATGCATGCATAACTGTTTTAGTCAATCGTCAAAGGATTATAATTAATTTCGTTAAAATTGTCTACTATTGATAATTTTCTAACCGGCATGTTGAAACCAGTTTTGAGTTGGTACAACTTATATTTTATTATTTGTTATGCGTTATCGCATTTTGACACTCAATTTACAAGCACAAACACACATACACACAAACAAACCAATGATTGAATATTTATTATGTGTGCATGCGTAGGTTTTTTTCTTACGTTTTACAGACTTGCTTTCTTTTTGTTTTAATTTAAGGCCAATATTTGCTAACAAAGAAACAAAACGATTTTAACGTGAATATAGTTTTGAACCTACGTATTTGACATAAATAATACATTACTTGTGTAATATTACACTTGTGTCATTCAGACTAATCTTTATAATTTAAAAGATTTTAAATATGTGTGGCAATTTGACAAGGCTTTATTTTCACAGTTAATTATGATCTGATTATTTTTTTCCTTTTAAATTAAATTATGGTTAATAAATGTATACAAACGCGTTAAAGTTCATAATGTTTTATGTCTATAATTTGTAAAAGGTTTAATTAGATATCATATTACGCTCAGAAAATTCCTATTTTCTACTTCATGCCCTTTTTTATATTAAATAAGATTATTGGTGTAAATTTGCATTTTAGCACCTATATATCAATTTCTTTTCAAATTAAACCCTGACAATATATTTTTAGTTGTCAAGATTAGTTATAACTTAAATAATATCTTTAAATATCAGTCTTACTCTGTAGTATAATTTAAAGGGTTTTCGTTGAACACTGCCATTTAATTTGATTTATTTGCAATTTTCATTGTTTCTTAGTAACTACATCATTTGAGAATGGTTTGGAAAATATATCTTATTACAAACCTTTTAGACCAAGTGATTTAATGAATTATCAATATTTCCAACTTTTAATGTCTATAGTAAGGTAATTTCCATGGGAAGATATGTGAATCTTCTTTTCTTATTAGTTAAATTGGGTTATTCTGACTATCAAATCATATCTTAATAGTTGACTAATCAATTAGCTGAACTATTAGAACGTTATTTCAGTTACATATAAACAAGCATTGGTGGTAGATTTTAGTTAGTATACACTCTTGACTAATTTTAGGGATAAATGCTTGGCAGATAATAAATTATAATTCCGTGTTACATATCATAAATTTGTATAATATAGCAATCCATTTTGGGCATAAAGCGAAAATGAGGAATAGCTATACTATTGGGATTTGGAAATAACATGAGCAGGTATGAGAACTATATTATGGTCAGTAATGAAATTAAAATAGGTTGTTTATCTTTTATATTAATAAAATTGCATAACATTTAAAAAAGGAAACTTATATTCAGTTCCGGCACTTGCATACGTTAGATCTGCCCAATTATGTAGTTTACATAATGGATAAGACACGTCGAGAAACATTGAAGAGTAAATGCTTTTCTGATTGTTAAAAGAATATTAGCCGAGGTATTTATATTAAAATTTATATTAATCGAGCCAAAAGCATTTTTTTCACAGGAAATAAATTTAAAATGTCTATTTGTAGATAACTTTGTATCCAAGATGCTTAATAAAGAGTTAATCAAGCATTTAAGGTGTTAGCGATAATTTCTTTGCATTTAGTTTAACATAAATGAAGGACAGCAAATTATATTGCCCCCTATCACAGGTACACTATCAATCTTTAAAATTTCTAAAACACCTGCATCATTCAGTATGGCTTGCAATAATGAAAAACATAGTTTTCCAAATAATATAATCAAAAATATGCAGCTCTGGTGGAATATTAGATATTCGCAAGCATTTTCTACACACAGGATGAAATGTCTGTAGTAAAGAATTTTCTATGAAGGAAAACCTGAGTATAATAGGCAATCAAAAGTCCTTTAATTATATATATATATATATATATATATATATATATAAATATATATATATATATATATATGTTAATTTAAATACTAAAAAACCATGTAGCATGGCGTCTGTTCAATAATTACAAATTGGGGATGGTTAATTGTATCTTTAGGTATAAAACGATGACATATATGCATCACATATATAATTGATAATCAAGAGACATTAGTTATTATATAAAACTGAAAACTGTGTTTAGTGTGTAGCTAGGTGACTCAGCGCTTACAGAAACAGATTCCGAAGCAGACCTGCACAGGTTCACATCCTGTTCGCGGAAGATTCTGGACTTTACGTGATGGATTCGGAATAAAGACAAAACATGTATGCTGGACGGATTGCCTTTACTACATTGCCCAGAGTTTAGTTTATTTTGACATACGTATGGTATATATATCAAGATCGCAGCATTGATTAAAGTATAAATATTGGGGTGTTGGATATATTCTTATATTTATGGTGTCTATAAAAATTGGCAAATAATATATGAAATTTTTTAGGTAAATATATTTTCCATCTTTTGTGTTTAAAAAATCTTTACTCATATATATATATATATATATATATATATATATATCATGCAGAGCCATACAAAATCCAAAAGTGACTATTTCACTGTCATATAACCATAAGTCGTTCATGGTTATATGTGGATTGTAAAATAACACTAGGTCGCCCATTCCTAGTGATCGATATATATATATATATATCATGCAGAGCCATACAAAATCCAAAAGTGACCAATGTTTCACTGCCATATAACCATAAGTCGATCATGGTTATATGTGGATTACAAAATAACACTTGTTCGCCCATTCCTACTGATCGATATATATATATATATATGTATTCCCAAGAAACTCCATGAATCAATGGAGCCGGCTTATCCTCCAAAAGGAGTCAGCCGTATATATATATATATATATATATATATATATATATATATATATATATATATATTAATGCAAATAATTCATAAATGTAAACTGTGCAAGTAAAATTTGTCTTTTAGATTTAATAATGAATAAAAGTCCAAAACTGAAAAGTATTGAATTTCTACCAGTATTTAATGCTCAAAAGGATTTTGCATTTAGATATTTATAACTCCTCACAAAATAATGTAGCAATCGATATATAGCTAATGATTAATAAATTGCAATTCAATTATTTCGAGCAATAAAATATATAAGCTTCATTCTTTTGATTTCACATATGATTTTAATGTTATTCTTGTTTTGCATTTCGGTTTATGTTTTTTTATAGAAACTTGAGAATAATATTTCAATGGAATGGTTGTTCTACAATAATTCGTTTATTTTCATATTGAATGAACTCCTAATAAAATATATTTTACTATTCGTATTAATATGATATTTAAAAACTTCGTGCCCTATTTAAAATTGTCATTTTTTAATATTATCATTGCCTAAATATATAGTTATTTTTTTGAAATTGAAAAAACTATTTTATTTAGTAAAAGTTCCATAGAACAATAAGAATACTGCTGCTAAGAGTTCAAAGTTTAAAAAAATATTGTTCTTAACAAATAGTCTATGTTGAAAGCTTTGTCAACATGAACAAAACTATAAGGAATATGCCGTTATATTTGACAATTAAAATTACTGTAATATTCATAAAACCGATCACTTTAAACAAAGATTTTGCGCATTATTTTAAATTAACAGAAATTATCTGTGGATTCTCAAATGTGATAATCCAAATAACAGAAACATCCATCGTTTATTCAAATTAAGCTTAGAATCGATAAATATATTTCAGACAACTGAAGACAAAATTGTATTTGGGATGCAAATTTAAGTTGTTATATTTCAATTGACAAATTTAAATTCAATTGATTGACATCTTTACATCTCTAATGCAGTTAATATGTTGTGATCTTAATATACGTTACAGATATATTAGATTAAACCTTATGAAATCTATATCCATAATGCATTACCTATAAAGGCAGTTATATTACTACGAACCCTGTGTTCAAATCTCCATGATGATAATGAAGTACTATTATTTTTTGTTGGAGGGAATTTTTTAAAGCTTTGTGAAAAAGACAAAGAATTATAAAATTGAGTAATGTTGAAACCATTACCTCTTAACGACCACAGGCAGTAATCTTTGTAAATAAGAAAAAATGTAACTAAATGAGACATAAAGGGTAAATGATAACAAATTTAAGTTTTGAGTTAAGTTTATTGCAAAAAATTGCCTATGACAAAATGCCTAATTTAGCTAGCTCAGCAGGGGAATTTTAGTGCAGGTACATTAAATCCTAGAATACATATAGTGAGTTCAAAAGCCGTTTGATCCTCCTTTGTTAGCTGCTGTAATGCTAAGATGATGATCTTTGGAGGTTCAAACACGTCAATTCGTGTGACGGATTGATATTCTATGAAAATGTTCTAGCCACATGAAAACATATAATTAATTAACTCATTTTAAATGTAGATAAAGATATCAAACGATTGGTGCTAGTTTCAGTTTTACTAGATTACATAAACAGGTCATTTTTTGACATGAGAACAATTATTCTTTCGATACACTATGTATTAATGACTAAACTGTTACTACAAGGGCAAGAACCCAAGCTCTCACATTTGCCAAATTTAAGTATAAATTTCGCTTCATTCGGTTTTCTGCTCTCCATCTTACTTTGATTAGTACAAATCTTATTCGAAAAACGTCGGGATATTTAGATTTTATTAACCTTTTAACTTATAAATAATATAGTGCGAGAGACCTTTATTTTAAAAACTCTACATTGATTAGATTCCACCTCACACCACCAACACAAATAAATCCCTACCTTATTATAATCAAAGTTGCGTTCCAGATATAAACACCTGACCCATTAATTACTTACATATGTCAGTATAAACTAAGAAATGTATAGTAAAGAATAGGCAATTCATCCAGTAGACCGGTTTCGTCCTTATTGGGAACTCATCATGTACTAGCCAGAATTTTACGCGGGCATAATTCGAACCACTGAGCCATCCTGGGTCTAAATGGATGCCATATGAGCTCCACCTAAAAGGAAAATTAGACTAACCAAGTTACATTAGTTAGTATATAATTGAAAATTGTGTGCAGTGTAGTGTGCGGCAGGATGGCTTAATGGTTAGATCACCAGATTCCGAAGCAGACATGCCCAGGTTCGAATCCTGTCCGCGGCAAATTCTGGCCAGTTCATGATGAGTTGCCAATAAGGACGAAACCGGGCTACTGGATGAATTGCCTTTTTCTGCTCTATACAATTCTTAGTTTATACTGACATATGTAAGTAATTAATGGGTCAGGTGCCTATATCAAGAACGCAAACTTGATTATAAAAATTGTTATCACCATCCACCTAACCAATGTTCGTTTAATTATATAAATGTTCATTTCAATACCATTTCCCCACGTAGTGTGGTGTCTGTTCATTAATGGCAGATTGGAGATAGTTAGTTGGAACTTTGGGTCTAAATCGATGACATTTGAGCTCCACCTAAAAGGAAAAATTGACTAACCAAGTTACATTAGTTAGTATATAACTGAAAATTGTGTGTAGTGTAGTGTGCGGCAGGATAGCTCAGTGGTTAGAGCACCAGATTCCGAACCAGACGTGCCCAGGTTCGTATCCTGTCCGCGGCAAATTCTGGCCAGTACTTGATGAGTTCCCAATAAGGACGAAACCGGTCTACTGGATGAATTGCCTTTTCTACACTATACAATTCTTAGTTTATACTGACATATGTAAGTAATTAATGGGTCAGGTGTTTATATCAAGACCGCAACCTTGATTATAATAATTGTTATCACCACCCGCGCAACCAATGTTCGTTTAATTATATAAATGTTCATTTCAATACCATTTCACCACGTAGTGTGGTGTCTGTTCATTAATGGCAGATTGGAGATAGTTAGTTGGAACTTTGGGTCTAAATCGATGACATTTGAGCTCCACCTAAAAGGAAAAATTGACTAACCAAGTTACATTAGTTAGTATATAACTGAAAATTGTGTGTAGTGTAGTGTGAGGCAGGATAGCTCAGTGGTTAGAGCACCAGATTCCGAAGCAGACGTGCCCAGGTTCGTATCCTGTCCGCGGCAAATTCTGGCCAGTACTTGATGAGTTCCCAATAAGGACGAAACCGGTCTACTGGATGAATTGTCTTTTCTACACTATACAATTCTTAGTTTATACTGACATATGTAAGTAATTAATGGGTCAGGTGTTTATATCAAGACCGCAACCTTGATTATAATAATTTTTATCACCACCCGCGCAACCAATGTTCGTTTAAATCCCTACATATTTTTCTAATTTGTTCAAATTTGAAGGAATTAACCAAAGTTCGGCACAAGTGCAATGAATTCGACATTGATTGTGATGACTGTTGCATTTCTTATGTTAAATGTAATATAGTAACATCACGGTTTTACCCACGTTAATCAATCTTCCGTTGGGCTCTGATAATGACCATGGAATATCTAAATGTTTGCGTACAAGCAACCACCGTTAATTTTGAAATAATGTTTATAAATGTGATATTTATTTATTTCAAATTGACAGAATTGATTTACCAAACAAAATCTCGATGAAAACCATCAAATGCTTAGAAATACAGCGGCAGTTGCTTAATAACTGAGACAAGCGGCCAATTTTCATCATCATTTCCCAGTTGATATGTATGATTATGAATCACAGCTTTCCATGCCTTAGATGGACTACCTGATAAAGTTGACCACCTTAATCTTCTCGAAATAACTTGTTTGTTGTCATCTTTTGCAAAAGTTATCATGACAAGTGAAAACTAACTTTTCGTGTCGGAAAAGATTGCCATGATTACGCAATTATCTAATTAACGCAGTTTGTCCAATGTGGAGTAAAATCAAACTGGATGTTCTACTTAAGTTGGAAAAAACTTATCCCGATACTACTGGCAATCGGCTAACTAGGGTCCATCGTTCTTCAGATCGGCGATTTTTAGGGTTAATACACACTCGTCATTCCAAAGCCGAAGCCTCGTTAATCTAGGGTAATTAATGTTATGCCACATGCGTAAAAAGGTCGATGCCGTTGCAGGAAAATCGAGCACGACACAAAATTTAAAATAGATATTGAAAAATATCTACCATTATCAAGCGCATTTTTGTGTTAATCTTAGCGAAAAAGAAAAGAATAAAACTTAAGTAAATCAACGTTTTGCACACAAAGATTTTTCGCGAAATTGTACGCAAACGAATTACAGAAAACTAAAAAGATGCTGCAACGGTTATTCGATTTTGATTACGTACGTTTGATTTCACAGTTTAAAAAAAATTGACAAAATCGTTTGAAGGAAAGTTTTTTCATCATATATAAATATTTTCGAAATAGCCCATCTTTCAGAAAATATCTTTGGCAATGATAATAATAATAATAATAATAATAATAATAATAATAATAATAATAATAATAATAATTGCATTTATTTATCTTAGTTTGTGTTCAGTTTTTAGAAGTTAAATTTTCTATCACGCGCTTGGCACTACACAATAGAAAAAAAATATGCACATTGATAATTAATCAATGGGTTCATGTATTTTTTGCTTGACTAATGAGAAGTTCAAGGTTGTATAACGCGGAAAACGTTCGACACAGATCGAAGAAGAAATCTAATCTAATTTTTGCTGTACACATCGCATTCCATAGTGTTTTATAGATAGAATATAATACTTCTGATTTATACATTTGTAAAAAGATTACATTTTTAAGGAAAATCTTAAAATGATATAAATGCAGCCTAAAAATTTTTCAATACTGCCTTACCTTTGGTCATAGCATACTTATTAAAAGGGTCATAATCCGAGAATACAAACGCTATATAACCATTTTTTGCAACGCTAGGCTACATGGGGCAAAATCCCCCTTTTTCCTTTCAGATTGGTGCATACCTAGACAAATATAACAGAAAATTCAGTTCTTCTACAAGACGTATGTTATTGCTTGCCATCCGAGCGGTAAAGAATCAGGTAGGAAAAGAAGCAGATATGATGTGGAAGAGGGGATTGGGGCAGAAATATTAGCACGGAAGATGAAAGAATGAGTAGTAGATTGGATTGGGAAAGTACGGCAGAGGGGTCTCAAATACATGATTAGTTTAAAAAAAGAAGGGAAAGTGTGAGATAGAGAGTATGCAGGAGAAGATATTGCAGATAGAGCATGATTCAAAACTACGCCGACGAATAACTGCTTGTTTATTTTAGTTTGGAGCTTATATAGGTTATACACCTCAAACAATGATGGTCGAATTCCTGTAAATATGTACGATCTTTAGCTATAAAAGTCCAAGGTTACCTAGCGCATCACGAAACTGCATGTAAAAATGCTTTGTACACACGAACTTTAAGGGAGAATGAGGTACTCGTGTATCTTGATAAATGACGGAGGTTGAAGAAAACTAAAACAACTTTCGAGATTTTCGTGTTCACATAATCACTCATTTTGCCTGAGTTATAGATACAGCTAACAACTATGGCCAGATCTTTACCTTAAAGCAACACTTTTAAAGTGAGTTACGGGTAATTCTGTACAGAGTCAACATTTCTTCCATTAGTTGGAACGATGATTGTTTATCCGTTCAATATAGCGTAGGCAGAATCTCGAATATCTTATAATAAAAAAAATATTATCTGTATAGTCATGTTTGATGTTTCTGCATCTGGAGAAATCATCTCAACAATCAACCTGAACTTATGGAATAGCAACTTCCACAAGATAAAACAAAAATGGAAAATTATATCCCAGACAAACAGCTCAGTTATTAAAAAAGTTATGTAATAATTCATTGTAAACACTGGCATATCCAGCAGTGTTTGTGAAGATAGCTCGAACAATAATTAAAAATTATTTGGCACACAAATTTATGGCAAATTATCAAAAAGAACGTTGCGATCCACTGAGACAAATAAGCTCTAGACATCTAAATAGCCGACCATTGGTAGACAGTGGTGTACGTTTCGATGTTTCAGCTTTGGGTATGAGATAATAATATGATTTAGACAACAGTTCTGGATAAAATCCGGCTTGTTGTTCTGTGGTTTGTGATTCAAAAAAATTTCTGAAGCGGCGTAAAAATATACAAAGCGAATATCCTAGAGACGAATTGTGTCCCGCTTATATCGGATGAAATTCAGGTGCCTTTATTGAAGGTGTTAATGATTGTGTATTCGTCCCAAACAACCGGCATGGTCAATGCCACGGATTATTATGCCGTCTTCCTCCTTAAATAAGGTCATTCGCAGATCATCAGGACTTGCAGTCTTACGACGTTTAAGAGGTAGGTATGAATTAGGTGTTTCTAACTGATAAATTTTGAAAATTAGCGTCCCATATTGTGGTTACCGGCATACTTTAGGGAATTAGGACTAATTTAGGTACCGAATATAACTGATTTTTGAAGTGTAACTCATCGTCTTTTCAGTGTTTCTATTCCTGGTTGCGAGAATCCTAAAGAACTTTCAGAGAATCCATGGTTAATTTTATATGATTCTACACTGCAAACTTTATTAATTACTGCATTGTGCTTTCCCAATAATGGCATTGTCCGAAGTATTTTCAAATGTCTACCATCAAAACTACTTACCACGGACTTTAGAAAATCATCATATTATTGTTGGATATCTACAACTGATGAGTGCATGTTCAGAGTCGACGTAAGTTTACCAAAAAGGACGATAATCGCGTATTTAGCAACACCATCTATAACCTATTATTACATAATCTATTTTTGTCAAAACTATCCTGATCCTGAATTACGCTATTTTGCGCAACGCCTTATATTTCTGCTGCTCAGCAAACCAATAATCATTTACAATTACCATCAACAATAATAGTTAAAGCCTACCTTTCATCCAGGTGAGATTGGGCGTTGCTTAGGCGCCAAATTAAGCGTTTACGTCACTCAGAAATAAGAAGTTCTCACTCTTTTTATTAGAGAAAGTATGTAAGAGTTGAAAGCGTTCATGCTGACTAGCTATCGTCCGCCGGTCCTCAAGCCGTAAATTACTATATATATATATATATATATATATATATATATATATATATACATATATATATATATAGAGAGTGAGAGAGAGAGAAGGAGAGTGAGGGAGAGAGAGGGAGAGAGAGAATGAGAGAGGGAGAGGGAGAGTGATAGGGAGAGATTTTTAAGGAGAGGAAAATAGACAGAAAGGGACATACCAACAGCTAAAGAAAAAATGTACGTGAAAGTAAGTGATTAAATTTACGGTTACAGAAACTATTATCTCTTAATTGAAACATAGTGCAGGTACAATGTAAAACCCGTTTTTACACTTTACATCAAATTTGATATAGATAAAAAGGATTATGGATTGCACTGATTATGGGTTTTATGATTCAAAATTAGTTCGCGGGCTTTATTTAATCACAAACACAATTTATATTTAGATTTCTTAACATGGCAAAAATAACGATAATTACCCGCACTGAAGTGTGTCATTCATCGTTGTAAATCACCAAAACAGGAGGATAAAACACTGATGTGAAAAATGGAAACGATACTTTTACCATTGTTTGCTTGCTATCCTGGCCACAATTATTTATCTCCAATCCTAATACAAGTATTCACTGCTCTTGTCGAAGTTAGTAGAATAATCTATCCCAAGATGACAGGCTCGAAATAAGGTCAACAGAATTATTTCACTAACAGAATGCTCTGTGGTAATTTGTGTTGAATAAGTATATTGTAAGTGTCTGCATTAGAAAAATACTACACACTTTCACATCGTTTTAAAGTTAGCATCTTTTTGCATTCTTTTAGTTACGGAGAAATAAAATATATTCAATTATGTATTAAGTGTGCGTACCTAGTATGAAATATGTTCATAGTAGGATTAGAACCATGTGAGTCAGTGAAATGGTGTTATTTTCGATATGTATGTGCATTTAAGCAGTAGTATAGCCAATTTCACATAGACACTCTTGAAATGAGGCTTACAGCTAACTCACTTTATATAAAATGTTCGAAATTCTAAGGAATAAAAATACCATTATGTTTCCTTTAAGTCAAGTTTGCGAGCTTGAAGTAATTTTTTTCTCTATATATATGCAATGCGGTTTGATCCTCGCTAGCCAGTTTTCCGTCGTACTCTGATGATGATCATGGAAGTTCGAAACTCGTCAGTACGTTGCGACTGGCGGTAGTTTTATTATATTGTTCAACGACTGGTTAAATACAATAGGATTGGTGTTTACTTCAAGCTTGCAAACTCGATTTAAAGAATTGTTACCGCCAACCGCGCAATCAATTATTGTTTAATACCATGCTTTTAGCTGACATTGGCGATCTTTCTGAACACCAGCTAGTCGATAACGTCTCTCAGAGTTTCGGCTGACGATTATACTCGGTTTTCATTCCTGTCAATTTGATGACTCTGAAATGGTTATACCTCTGTAATTTATCATATATAAGCCTAACTTAACAATTAATAGATATTTTTCTAGGCAGATAATGTATCTGCAATTGTAATTTACTTTGTTATTCTTCCGCCAACTCAGCTGCTTGAAAAAAATTATCTTCATGAGACATCTACTTTACAGTAGCTTTGATTAGAAGTCAGTTTGTCTGCTAGGAAAAAGTTTCTTCTACAGTCTAGATTGATGCAACACAAGTGGTAATCTTATGTTTACGTAATAAGTCACGCGAACGAAGATTCAAATGAATTAAATCACGGTTGCAATCTTGATATAAACACTGGAACCATTATGAACACACATTTGTTAGTGTAAAATATGTATTGTAAAGTGTGAAAAAAGCAATTCATCCAGTAGACCGGTTTCGTCCTTATTGGAAACTCATCGCAAACTGTCCAGAATTTTCCTCGGACAGTGCTCGAACCTTGGTATTTCGGATTCACAATCTGTTTCTCTAACCATTGAGCCACCCTTCCGAAATTTTTAGTGTAAATTTCGTCAATCTTGTTTAAACATTTCCAATATGATCTAACCGGTTCATTTTAGGAAGCAACGCATAAAATCAAAAACAGTTTTACATTTTAACATCTAAAGTTTTTGGTTGTGTGGGAGTTTGTGTCGAGTGCAACATGTGCATAAACCTCAACAGTAATCTGACTAAAAATGATATAAATACATAAAAAAACACCAACTTGAACAATATTGCATTATTTGCCTTATAAATAAGTTTTCATTTTGTCCTATTGTTTAAAGCTACTAAGTAAACAATTTTCTTGACAAGAAGAGAAAAAAATCTCCATAGTATTGAACTAAGCGTTCATTGAATACGTCGCCGGTGATAACAATATTTAGCTTAAATTTACGAAATTGTGAAAAGAGAATTCCGTTTTACTAACCAGTGTCGCAACAGAACACAACCGTAGTCAGTCAAACGTACTGTGTGCTTTGAACTTTAATTGCAATCCTGTATTGCGGTTTGATCCTCGCTAGTCAGTTTGTCGTTGTACCTTGATGATGATCATGGAAGGTCCAAACGCAATAGTGCGTGTGACTGGCGTTAGTTTTTCTATGTTGTTTGATAACTGGTTAAAAACAATGGGATTGGTGTTTACTTCAAACTCGCAAACTAGATTTAAAAAATTATCTCCACCACCCGCGCAATTATTGATTGTTTAATTGTATTACCAATGTATATATGTGGCGAAATCTGCAAAATGTTAATGTTTGTGACTACATATATTGTGCAGCCGTCATTTCCAGTCAAGTACAATGCATGCATGACTACTACAGATGAGATCCGCATATCTAATTATACTTTCTCTATGTATGCGTTGTGGTATGATCCAGGCTATTCAGTTTTCTGTCGTACTCTCATGATCATCCTGGAAGATGTGACTGAATGTAGGTTCCCAGTGTTGTTGGACGACTGGTGAAATAAAATGAGATTTGTGCGAAATTCTAGTTCGCAAACTTGATTAAAATAAACGTCAGAGCCCGATTGCCAACTGACTAACGGCGATGCAAAATATAAATAATTTATTTGCTTAGTCAATTCGGTCGTCGTTTTCTGATGATGCCCGTGACAGGCGGAAACGTGTCAGTAAGTGTGACTGGCGGTGTTTATGCCTTGATTTTCTACTGGTTAATAGAATGGGATTGGTGTTTATTTCAAGCTTGCACAGTTGATTTTTAAAAATTGCATTGCTATGTCAGGAAGCGCAAACGAGGAGGAAGCTACAAAGGAACACAATTTGATAGAATTCTATCCAACCATCACTAATCCAGACTATGCTCTTTTCCTTCAGAGTGAACATGCTCAGTATGCCTAGATATGTAAGAACGTTTGCAGAACAAAATGCAAAATAAGAGATAACATTTTTGGAAAAACCATAATTTTTTGCCGTGCTTCTAATTAATTTATCAGCATTATTTATTTTATTTTGCAATTTTAGAAGGGGTTTCAAGTGTTAAAACAGGTAATTGCACGTTTCCGCAAGCATGAATTCTCACAATATCTCCAGAAACACACACACACGTGTACGCACATACAGGAATGGATGGATGGAGAACTGGATAAGCATAAACTTTCGCATTTTTTTATAGAAACACAAAAATGCTGCAATCCAGTACTGAGTGTCCACACGTGCACTCAAGCAGATCTCGGTTTTAGTGGTCCTTAATGTGAAAAGTGCATATCTTCTGTAGTGAAGTGCCAGTTGAATTTTACGATTAAGTTTAAATATCAAAGATAATCTGCGTTGCACCTTTACGAGAAAGAACTGGTTTTAAAAGTGGCTTCCTCTGTACTTGAAGTAGTTTACGTTTATAGCTGCCAACAACCAAAATCAAAATTTCAATCAAAAGTAAACTTTAATAATGTTCTTAATATTCAGTTTTTATCAAATCACCAGCATAAGATTTCGCTGCTTACGCAGTTTTGTGAATTTGGTAAAAGAATGATGTTTTTCTGATATATTTACAAATATTTTTTTTTTAAATCATAACATAATTGAACAAAGTAGCTTAACTAAATAATTTTTTTCTTTAAAAATTTCTTATTCATGTTTATGTTGTTTCTTGTTGCTGTTTTGGCAAACCCGATAACAATAATTCAGTAATTAACAATAAACAAAGCAGATAGCAACAATACACAATTAAATGGATCTAGAAAATAAGCAGCCAGAGACATTGACGAGGCAAGGGAATTAGAACTTTAGTAAAGCAGGATTAATTAGGCGACAAATACTAAATTGATATCATAAATGTTTTCAGTTTAACACATTTTTAATTTTGCTCATACTAATTTGATTGCATCTTAAACCATGATACTACATTCTTAAATGAAACAACTATTAAACATCAATTATTGCAGGGTGGTAACAAACGTTTGTTAAACTCAGGTTTGGGAGTTTGCCATAAGCACAAATCAAATTGTATTTAGCCAGTTGTAGAACGACATAGCGAAACTATCGTCAGTAACACGTACGGACGCGTTTCGATCTTGCATAATCATCATCAGAGTATGACGGAAAACTGACTAGCGAGGATCTAACAACAACGCTTAAATATGGAAAGCCAAACTAGCTATGCAGTTCTCACGCCTATTAGTTTCGTATAAGTTGTACTTGACTAGAAATTTCGCCTGAAAATTTTCTGTGCAGTAACAAACATTAACTTCTTGCAGCTATCACAACATTTTTACAAATAATACACTTGAACAATCTTTGATTGCGCAGTAGGTAATAGAAATTTCGCAAATCAAGTTTCAAAGCTTGATATAATAACCAATCTGATGGTATTTCACCAGTCACACAACATAGCAAAACTAACATCATTCACACGTACTGAAGTATTTCGACCTTCCATGATCATAATCAGAGCACGACAGCAAACTGTATAGCGAGAATAAAACTGCAATTTCGAATATAATGTATGTAAACTTGTATATGCTTTACTAAAATTTATTGTTGGCGCAAACAATCTACTTTGAAATATGTTAGAGTACCACTCTAATTATGTCGAATTTATGCGAAACTACTGTGAGTGAGAACCGCGTTTCCTATTTTATATAATTTATATTTGCGATACCTGACCTTAAACTTTTCAACGCTTAACTAATTTTATTTCTAAAACGGAGAGAAATTTTAAAATATACAGACAAATACGTGGATCATCTGCATCTGACAAACGATATGATTTTGTCTTTGCAGTTTTTGATCAAACAACGCGCCCAGATTGCATAATTGCGGAAATCGAGCATTAACTAATATTTCATGACGTCACTAGAACACGCTTCGATTTCACTTTTTCAAATATTTTTAAAATTTTGTACGCTTCCTGCTTCACCTGTGTGACTCAGTGTTATCTTTTTATTCTAAAATTATGTAAAGTTAAAAATGCACCTGATATATATTTCATTGAACGATGTCATGATTACCGCAAAATGAGACGAGGCCAGAGTGTACGGATTGCTGAAATAACAGGTGTTAAGAAGTATTTTTAATTTTCAATTTTTTTAAAATTTATCATATCTTAAGATCGAAGATGTGGATATCATGTACCAAATCAGCAACCATATTTTAGTAACTATCACAGGCTCCGTTTATATTGTATATAGTGAATCAACTTTGAAGTCGCATTGGCGAAGTTTATACATGAAGTTAACTCTATTGCTGATTGTGTACAAATTCGTATGAAACAATGTATCGTCCAATTGTCTTATCTGTATTGGCCAAATATATAGCTGGTTTAGGCCGTATTACCGGCTTCCACTGGTCAGTTGGCAGTTAGCGCGAAACGCATGTGTATATAATATTTTACCTTTTGTTCTTGTTGAATTTTGTTGATACTTGTGGTCCTACATGAACAAATTTGTTACTAAGTACACCGAAATAATATACAATTGCCTTAGTGGGTTGTCTGTTAATAATATGATGATTATTGCAAATAAAGAGAGAGCCCATTCATGATGCGGCCTTCAAAAAGACCTCAACGTTTCGCGGAACGATCTGTCGCCTGCTCAAATGCCCTGTAATAGGGACAGTGCACCATTTCCCTTTCAGATTTAAGATTGTGGCGCGTTAGTTTGACTGTTATAGAGAGGCAAGTTATATGCCCAATAAAGATCCTTTAGTTTACAATTATTGACATTGCCCACCGCTGTGTATATTAAGAATATTACTGAGAGCAACAACCCAATAGAAGTGCTAAATATGCAGATATTAGGCATTATGAAATATTCATTAAAGAAAATCCAAATTTCTGATGAGCAAAATAAATGTGTGTTATAGTGGAGGAAGCGGTATACAGTCTTAAACTTAGAAGACAATCTTATGACAATATCGGCGATTTAAAGACACACGTATTTACACCGGAAATCGACTAATGATACAATAATAGATAAGAAACCCTTAAGTCTCCAAGGTAAGAGTTTTTGGACGTTAGGATTTCAGTGAGCTAATAGAGAGAAATAGGACAAATTTATGTGAATAAAAATAAACAACGTTATTTTAAAAATTCTGAACAATTAATTTAATTTTAAAATTTTCAGTTTATTCTTTTTCGATATTTATGAATTCCTAATTGCTTTAACTCAAAGAAACATGTAAATGAAATAAAATTAATTTGAGCATCCATTTAAAGCTACAATTTGGGACATGGATAAATAATGCGTTATTATTACGATTTTTGCTTGCATATGATGATTCATTTTTAAAATAGTGGCGAGATGAAACTCTAAATACAATATTTAATGGTTTCCAAATTTAAAATGGATTTATTTTAACTTATTTCCCGCAAATTGCTTAAAAACCTCACCGCATATATATTCTTATGTTTGCAACCTGTAAAATAAACAATTCAGTTAAAGCCATTTCTTCTGCACCCATCACATGGGACAGTGCACTTTCTGTTAGAAAACTTAACTCATTTATTCAAGAGGCTTTTGGGCTGTGCTTATTTTTTTCTAAAATATAAACTTAATTTTCTAGGACATAAGCTTTATTGTAAAATAGAATTATATGAGATGGATGGCACTGAAGCCACATTTAAAAAAATAATTGTAAAAAATTTACAAAGATGCTCCAGTAAAGCGTAAAAAAATTGTAAGCCGTGCCTTAGAATCTATGCAACGTCTCAAGTTTTTGTCTTCCTTCCTGCTGCCAATCTCGTTCATCAGCTGATAAATAGCTGAATATACCAATTGAATGTTGTATACTTTTTAAGTTTATTCATTTGGTGTGTCAATATTTTAAGCTGGTAAAGAGCCATAAAAGATGATTGTCTACCTTTCTTAGATGTACTCCTAAAATAGTCACAATAGTTAAATAAAATAGACCAATTTACCATAAACCAACCTGATCTGCACAGTATTTGCATTACAAAGGTTTTGTGCCGTTTCAATTTAGATTATCAACAGGTGGTAGCTATTTGTCCAGAATTGACAGGTTGGTTAGTCCAGATACGGAAGACAACGAATATAACGGAGCTATGTATGATAGCTATACAAGACAATTAATTAAATCAATTATTAAAAGGGGATGTTAACCAAAACATACATATTTCCGACCAGAATAGAAAGCACTACCTGAACATCCCATTAAGAGGGGGTTGCAGTTTCCCGAATAGCACAAAATAAATTTGAAGCGGCATTAACACGCACATTTAATTTCGCCAAACTGTGAGTGTAATTTAAAGTAACACACTTGCCGTCAACAGCAATCAATGCGTAACAGCCGTTTATGTCGACATCAAATATTATTTACCAATATACATGCGTAAATTATCGATCAGCTACGTAGGCCGATCGACCAGAAGACACATTTCTCAAGTGAGAGAACATTGCAACTTAAACACCTATTTAATATCAAATGATTTGTACACCTAGCGTTTAGAGTAATTGCTAAACGCAATAACAGAAGGGAATTAGCTACATACGTAGCTTTATGGATTAAAAAAATTGCCGCCGGATTTATGGAAGCAAAAGAAGCGTGTTCTGGCATTGAGCATGAACTGGAGGTGAAGCACGCAAATACTAGGTTGTTACGTTATTTTACAATGTGTCCATGTATAAATATTCCTATTTTGTTCTTCCTTTTCATCTTTATATAAAGAGAAGACTATGAGAAAGAAACGGTTCTTGTATCTGATAAAATTTCCTATTCTTTTTCCACATGGAAAGGGAAAAATTTCCCTATAAACATATAATATAAAAAATTCACGATCGGGTTTTACGCAATGAGCAGCAAATGTTTGCTAACTGCTTTGAAATTAACCTCGATATCCGCCTGGTTTTGAGTTTGATATTTGTAAACAATGTTTTCGGCAATCACCAAAACTGTTCTTTCTTTATCAACATACATTGCGCACTGAACAGCTTTTGTACGCGTATATATATAAACAGACTTGGGCTAAATCATTCAAGGGAATTTGATAATATTTTCTGCTCGATGAAGGAAATTGCTAAGCTCAGCTGCTAATTAAACGGTCTACTCATTTATTGATAAAATTGATTTAATTATTACTATACCTGGAGCAATTCCTCAAACGGTGAAAGTCATAAAACCGTAAAATCTATCGCTTTTTCTGCGGTCATATTTAGTGTTTCGCAAACATCAGCAACAAATGACTCTCATCAACGATACTAACAATCGAATATTTGTCTTTATTTGTCTATTCCATTGGCAAAAAAACATATCTACTTCGATTTCATATTTAGGTAGCTGCGTGCTGTCACTACGATTTCAGATAATACAACGATCATTGATATCGATTTTCAAGATTCTTTTTCCTCAATTTTAGTACGTGACAGTTGTAAGCAGTTTTGTGATCGTCTTCATTTTCCGGGGGAAATTTAATATTTTAAATACATAGACGGCATCTTTGATCAGTTTTACTTCACACTTTCTACGTACAACAATTGCCTTCTCCTTTCCTTGGCACAGATTAAGTATTACATTCAGCATCATTTCATCAGTTGTAACAGTTTAATTCACCTATATTATCTGTGGTAGTTTAAAATAGTTAACTACCTAAAATTTGGGTTACATATATTAAACTAGAAATGTATAATTTTATTTTGCTGACTGGAATTCACGCAGTATATTTGTTTTAGATGAGATAATTTTTCAGTTCGGTTTAAGGAATATAAAAACCAAAACGTTCTAGACTAGAAATGTCATTTAGTTAGTTACTCCTGTTCCGTTAATTGTCTTCAGGCATTATACTTGCTTCAGCAGGATCTAGTTAAGTTTCAATTATGATAAGAAAGGAGATCGAGGCAGTGAATTATGATTAAATGAAAATTGTGTGCGCGGGCGGTGATAACAATCAATAAAATGATTGATGTTATCTTGATTTAAAAAAAACAGTCCCATTATATACATACTTTTGTCAGTATAAACTAAGCATGTTATTATATAAATGTAATTCATCCAGAAGACCCTTATCGTCCTTATAAGAAACATATCACGCGTCAAATTCTGTTTAATTCGTGATTCCCAACAAGGAAGCAACCGGTCTACTGAATGTATTGTCCCTCCTATTTTATATAATGTTTAGTTTATGCTGACAAATATATATACATAATGGGACAGATTTTTATATCAAGACCGAAAACTTGATTTAATTAATTGTATATAAGGATGTCAGACAGCTCTCTGTACATGCAATTTATGGGCCGATATCCAAATTCTTGATAATGTGACTTAATAATACAAATTCTGAACCGAAAGATTAAGCCATGCATGCCTGTGTATATGCTCTCGTTCAGTGAAACCACGAATGGCCTATTAACTCAGGTATTATTTATTAGATCGTGCCAATTACATGGATAATTGTAGTAATTCTGGAGCTAATATATGCCTCGAATCTTTGACTCACAAGGGAATCGGTGCACTTATTAGAATAAGGTCAATCGGGCTTCTCACGAGGGATGCTTTTAGTGTCGTGTTGACTCTGGATAATTTCTACGGATCGCAGTCGGCCTAGTGTCGGTGACAGTTCTTTGTTGTATCTGCGCTATCAACTTACAATGGTAGGTGACCTGCTTACCGTGGTTATAATGGGTATCGGGGAATCAGGGTTCGATTCCGGAGAGGAGCCTGAAAAACAGCTACCACATCCATGGAAGGTAGCAGGCGCGCTAATTACGCACTCCCGGCAAGGGCAGGTAATGATGAAAAATAACCACGCGGGGCTTTTTGAGGATCTGTAATCGGGGATGAATTGGGGGCAAGTCTGGTGCTAGCAGCCACAGTAAATCCAGTTCCAATAGCGTATATTAAATTTGCTTCAGATACAAGCTCGTAGTTGGGACTTGACGGCAGTGCCGCGTGGTTGGTTACGCCTGCTTTTGTAGGAGAACCTCGCGTTTTCCTTTGAGATGGCGAAATATGCTGCGTAGACGGTGCAGTCTTCCAGCCGCTCGCTATGATTTATTTCGGGTTAAATTATATTGCTCATGAGTTTGTATTGTTTATGTCAAAACGCAAAGTTTTGTTCTAAGATTGCTTTTATCTAAACATTTCTCTTCATTACAGTATTGTGTGCTTACTCGTTTTACAAACCACGTACACTTAGAATGCCTTTCCAGTTAAAGATATATTATCGCTCACATTCTTTGTAGATTCTACCTCGATGCGATAAACCATCATGAAGCACACTTATTTACAAAAAATCATTCATTTATCAAACGTATTAGCTTTAATTTAATTACAATGTTTGATGCACTAAGATCCGAATTAAAAGATAGAATTCGACATTAAAACTGGTTCCGAAGCAGACGTGCCCAGGTTCGAGTCCTGTCCGCGGCAAATTCTGGCCAGTACATGATGAGTTCCCAATAAGGACAAAACCGGTTTATTGGATGAATTGCCTGTTATACACTATACAATTCTTAGTTTATACTGACATATGTAAGTAATTTATGGGTCAGGTGTTTATATCAAGATCGCAACCTTGATTATAATAATTAAAACCTGGTCAACGTAAATTTTACCAACAATAGAAAATTTATTGTCTTTTTTTATCAAACCAAATCTCAAAAGCCGAACGCTCGTTATCCTATGTATCCTACTTTATCGACACACAGATTGAATTCTATCAGGTTCTGGTAAATTTAACACAAATCATTATATTAGCAGCATTTAAAAAAATAATTACTTTAGCCGTCCTCTCTGTGGATTACGCTTGAACGAATTAGAACAATCTAGCATTTTCGCAATTCGACAACTTTTTGTCAGATTTGTGTGCTGTAACTTGCTAACAAACGTTTATACCTTTTATGATGATTATATTCTCAGATAAAAATTCCTAAAGGTGTTAATATATTTTGTCAGTTGCCTGAACAGTACACGACTCGTGAAACACAATTACATGTTCAAAGTTCATATTTGCTATAAACACACAAGTGAACGCACAAATCCACAAACTCACGCACAATTAAGCGCACACACACACAAATAAACCTATAAACAAGCACATATGTGTAAACGTAAATAGAGAGAAAAATTTCGTTCAAACACGTAATAAGGCAGTAGGATAGGCAAACAAGTGGATGATCGAAAACACGCGAAAGCGTGATCATAGAATGTGGCCTAACAAGTGTTAATGCCTTCCCGGTTTGTCTTGCTTTCCCCTTAGAAACTGATAGAATTCACCTTGCACTAGTTGAAAAATTAATTAACCAGAATAGATTTCCATTTATCACCTTTTCACTGTTTTATTTATCGCCAAATTTTGGCTTAAATCTGCGCCTAAATTACACTATCCTTTCGAGAATATGTACTATTATTTTTCCTATATACACAGGCATGTTATTGTGTGAACTTTGTCGATAATTAGAAGAAAATAACAAATAGACATGTAACCATTCCCTATAGAGAGAATGTACATTTATGGTAAAAGATTAATTGAAACTGCAAAAGTGATGCATTAATCGAAAGAAACAGGTTCAATTTTAAAAGAAATAAGACAAAGCTGAATTTCTGCCGGGCTGATGAAGTAGCATCCATCAACAAATATTATTCGATAGAACTAGCACAGCCAAAATTTAAGTATTGTGCAGTAGGTATAAAGAAACGGCGTACATAAACCGGATGTTTGATTTTCGAAAGTTAAAAAAAATATTTTTAGAAATATGGATAACTTTCAGATTTTCATTGTTTTATCGGTAGCAGAACAATGATTCCTCTGGATCAATAAGAGGTAATATATGGGATGTAAATAACTCGCTAGATAGCAGAAGCCAATTATTTTCAAAGAATCGTGTATATATATATATATATATATATATATATATATATATATATATATATATATATATACTCTATGAATATGTACGTTTTTTGTTTAAAATAAACATTTTATAAGATCGATTTCCTTCATTTAGGGCATTCAATAAGCAATTGCGAGTATTGTCAGTATCGGGAATCGGACCAAGGGGCATTTGACTACGAGTTTTGAAACTTAAACTTTACGCAATCAAAGCCGCGCATTACATGCGCCTTTCTGGCATAGTGCAATCGACTTAAAGTTCCCAATTAATCTTTTTGATTTGCCATGTTATTTTGGACAACGTGTGATCTCAGTTTATAATATTAGCTTAATTTATAATGGTAGTGTTTGATATTATTAAAGAGTGGAAGCAGTCTAGTTAGCGAAATGCGTTTGATATTTTCTGCTCAGTTTAATTTTTACTGATAGAGTATATATATATAAACGTATTTTAACTTCAGAAAAAATGATTATTGCATATATTGGATTAAGTTCGTGAATTTATAGGCCAATTTTCTTCTGAAATAATTATAATCAAAATACAATATTACAATAATATTATTTTGTGTCTCCACCTTATAGAGTTGGTGAAAATGAGTCTTGTTTAAAGTGATAAATGTGCTCACTTATGAGTATGCGTGAGTGTGAATCACTTTTTTCTGCGATGGTGATTTTCACTGTAAAATTACTTGATGCTTGAATTTAAGATTTTATTGGTTTCGATAAGCTTTGGTTTGGATACTCCATGCACAAAACTGCCTTACACGTATATTGTCTATATTTTCAAATTATTTCCGTATTTTGCTGATGTGCCAGCCTATTTACAAAGTCGGAGTGCTATCTTTTACTGTGAATCAGTTTTATAGTTTTACAGTTCGGCGAACTGATAATAATTTTCATGTCAATCGTTAGTGTAGTTGATTCTTCCTCAACATTTTGCAATTATTATTTAAACTCTGATGATACTTATCGTGCAGGTGGTTGGGATCGGATAGATATTGGAATTTTAGTGCTCGTTTTGCTGATAAGTCGCTGTCTGATTACAATGTCCAGCTAATGGAACTATTCTATCTTCAAGTTGGGAAATTTTTTAAATCACGTTTGCGAGTTTGAAATAAACACCAATCCTATTTTATTTAACCAGTCGTCGTAAAACATAGCAAAACGATCATCAGTCACACGTACCGACGCCTTTGTTAGTTTTGTTTTTATTGAGATATTTCGACCTCCATTGCCTATGTTGTTCGACAAAAGTTTAACTAAAACGTGATTGGTGTTTGCTTCAAGCTTAAAAACTTGATTTAAAGAATTGTCACAATCACCCGCGTAATTAATGATTGTTTAATTGTATAACTTACATATATATATATATATATATATATATATATATAAGTGACGAAGGCTGCAAACAGTTAATGTTCGTGACTGGATAGAAATTAAGGAGCCGAAATTTACAGTTAATTACAAGGTATGCAAGACTACTAGAGGTGTGTGTCGCATATCAAATTTTAATTTCCATAAATATGAAATGCCATATGATTATTGCTAGTCAGTTTGCCGTTGTACTCTTATAATTATCATGAAAGGTCAAAACGCTTCAGTGCGTGAGACTGGCGCTAGTTTTGCTACATTGTACGACGACTGGCTAAATAAAACGGGATTGGTTTTTACTTCTAGTTCGCAAACTTGATTTAAATAATTGTTACCACCACTCGCGCAATCATTGATTGTTTAAGTTAGGCAATTGATTTTTTCATTTTGGGCTTCAGGAATTTCTAACATTTTTTCCTGCATTATATAGAGTGACTGTTATGTTATATTAAATTTCGGTAAGAAGTGTCCTTCGTATATTTTTTATTTTCTTGATAAGCATGAACTCATATTAGTATACATATAGAATTTGTCAATAATTCTTTTGTATAAATTTTGATTCATTATCGAAAAATTCAACAGGAAACTGCGAATACTTAAAATAGTTTTTATATATAGAGAATCGAAAGTACAATTGGCGGTAGTCACCAATGGATCAAATAGAGTCAAACAGCAACGCATGTATAAGAAAAGCAAAATTGTATAGTCGGCTCTTACTAATGTTAGCCAAGTTTACTTTGTATCGGACTGGATAATTACGCAGCCTAATTTCTATTCAATCAGGTCTGTCAACAATTATAAGTATACGATTTGAAAACTTGAGTACTGACAGACTACCAGCCTCTGTGGTGGTTATGCAAGTAGGGCGGTAAAATCGAACATCGCCAACAATATTACAATGTTTAAATATTGACGGCCATGGTATATACTCGGCTCTCGCACGTTTTGTAATTGTCTAGAAAATTCGGATGCACACTTTGTATGTAGTCACAAACATAATTGTTTAGAGTTTTCTCAATAACTATACAATTTATTCAATTTAACAATAATTTATTGTGCAAGCGCATGTTAAAAATAAATAAAATAAAGTTTGTCATCTGGAGATAAACACAAATCCCACTGTACTCTTCACAAACTTGAAAGATAATTGAAGTTTCATTCTATGCGTAGATAATGCGTAGAAATTCATGAAGTTTGAGTGATGGGCAATAGTAAAAAGAGGGTATTTGGAGTAAATGATACTCGCAACCTCATATTTCGTGCATTTAAATATATATATATATATATAAATATATATATATATATATATATATATATATATATATTGTTTCTTGTTTGTTTCCACTTTAAACTGGAACAGAGTTGATTAGGAAGGCAATATTGGGCAAATTCTCAAATGACCTCATTATTTACTCTAAAGTTTGCAATCAATACCTTAATTCATGCATGCGAAATAGCAAATTTTAAAAGGTGAACATGCAATAATTGGCATCGTTGCGTTTGTGTGTTCGAGTATAACAGGTGTAAGTGCAATGAAATATACAAACGTAAGTTTTATTGATTGAAACTGGGAGTCGCATCTGTTTAAGCAATTTCTGAAGTTTCTGTCTATAAAATTATTTGACTAGAGTTAAAATCAACAAATTCATTTATTCCATAATGTTTAGGCCGTCATCAAAGTTTGCCATTTAAGATGTATTCTTGACAGTTAACTTAGAGTCTAGCAATTCACCTATTTGTTCGTTCCAACATTTGGGATTCTTTTTTATGAACATTTCACAATAAGTCATTTACATCGGTGAAGGCAACAAAAATGGCACACCTTTAGATCGGTGACAAGTTGATAATGTGTTGAAAAAGATAATACAATAAAAATTATGAATAACTTGATGACATATGTTATACGTGTCTGTGAGTGATAGAGAGAGAGAGTGAAGATTCCTAATTCTTATGAAAGACTTGCTGAAATCAGAGTAACTACACGTTTTGTTTATTGTTTCTAATTTTATTTTCGCAGGTCGTTTGGATAGTTTTGGACATTTTCTCCACCCTGTACCATTTTTTAGATATCAGCTTCATCAGTATTTTTGATTATACTTTTCAATTTCGTCACCTTCCCCAGATCAAAATTCTCATCAAGATTAAATAATATTAACTGGTCTTGTTCGACGTTACGTATCTATATATTATTTGCTAGTATATCCAGCAATTCTTCTCCGGATTTTTAGTTTTAGGAAGCATATTTTGTTCTGTTTTTATTTCCGCCATCTCTACCCATGGCTAGACATTTAATAGCGCAGTCAGATCTATAATTTTGGGGCTTAAGTTTTCTCTTGGTTTTTCCGATAGCTCCAACTTGCATGCATATAATCCCACATCAGATTCTAATGTAAACATTGTACTCTTGATGAAATCATCTTCTTCCTTTAGACATCTCATTGAGTTGTGAAGGTCCTCAACATGATGTCTGATAAATATTTTATTGGATACCGGCCACAAAGTTCAGTTTTACTTTTTCAACGAAACGCCCGCTTAGAATCTCTGCAAAAGATCAACTCTTGTCAAGTGAAAATTACAATTTTGTTTAGTTATACACCAGGAGAACTGCACACAGCGATGTTTCGATAAGTCTGGCCTATTAATAAAGAATTGCATTAAACAGAATCTTGACAAAATTGCTTGAATAGTCGAAATCCATTCTAAGATTGACAACCATGTTATTATCAATCATTTTCTTGAAAAATGACGATTTTTTATAGCTTATCTAAGCAGGTAAGAACGAAATTCTTCAAATTGCCGCTGCTGTTATATACAAAATTATTCATATTACGCAGAATAAAAATATTTATACATGGAATCAATATTATGTGATGTATATTTGGTATGCGTGTTCTTCTGTTAGTGTATTTTTATTATATATTGCGTATGGTTGTATTATGGTCTTTTTGATATAATTAAATACATTAACGAGGCATATACACGGTTTGGCTGTACGTTTTAGGCTTCACTGGTTAATAGAACGAGAGCCGTAGCTAACAATTATCCTAGTATAAATCATATTTAAAATCTTTCACAGCAAATTGACAGACTTTTAAGATTATAATGGATTTCGCGTGGTAATATTATGGCTTTGTGCAAAATCGCGGATCTGATTATAAATGTTACACGTAGGCAAATAATTTAGGATAGACGTAAGTACAAATCAAAGTAAATGGATATATAAATTTTAGAAATTGAATGCAATCATGAAAAGGCAAAATAATCTCAGTATTTGCTCATATGGATAAATTAAGGAAATCAAGGCTCACCGCATGTGGACTGAGAGTTTTAAAAGAAATTTTCAACCACCCACACAAATTAAGACTGGAAACAAACTTCCAATATAAACAATTTATCAACACAAACGATTTTATGCTGTTTTACTTTCAGTGCATGCCATGTGTTTACTTGTACAATATCTAAAGTTTACATTCAAAGTAAGACGCATTTCATAGATACAGATTAAATTAGATTTTCAATTGTAGACATCTAGTCTCATGTCTCAGGATAACGGCAGTTATACTGAAATGCGTGTAATCGAGATTTAGCATTCATAGCAGACAGGAAAATTCTATCATTGAAGGACGATTAAAATTTGAATTCCAACGGACAGTGAATTTCATAAATTAACTTTACAACGTCAATGACATTGATCTGCACAAATATATTCATGAAAAAAGATGACAGCAGACAGTGCTCATAAAAAATAAGTAACTAGCAGTAATTAAATTACTGAATGAAACAGAAACGACTAAAAATTGCATGCTTATTTTCAAAGCTATCGAATAAATAGCCACACAGGTTTATTGAAAGAAATCAATCAATGACGATGATTCAAAACTTGATAAAATCCGACAATCTTTTCAGGATACAGAACGGTTCAGTGATCAGAGTCACAGACTCCGAATCAGACCTGCTCATTGTTAAGCCTTGTGCGCGGCGAATTCTGGACTGTACATGAAGAATGTCTAATGATATTGAAATCGATTTACTGGATGAATTGCCTTTCTACATAATAATAAAATTTTGTTTAAACTGACGAATATATATATATATATATATATATATATACTCGGATTTTGGTTTAAATTAAAATCAAAATTTTGATTTAAATGAATATTTTCACCGCCCGCGTCCATTTATCGTTCAATTATACAAAGAAGTGTTGTCTGGTGTGTTTAACAATTTTAATGCCACTGATATTGGCTCGATGTTAACTGTGTAAAATAGTGCTTACGGAACGAGCTTTACGTTATTTGCCCAAAATAGAGCAATTGTCAAATTAGCAAACTACTGCTGATAGTAATATGGTTATATTAAAGCATCATGTGGATGCACGTTAGTGGGCTAAGTTAGGGAACTGTTCCACATTTAACGGGACAATGATCAGGACAGTATTTTCTTCCCTCAAGTACGATCACAAAATGCTCATATAAATAATAGGTATTCAATAGAATTTTCATTTACACTTTTAAGACGCTTATGAAATTGTCCTTTTAACAAAATTAATATCTTATTACAAATTTGGCATGTAAACCTTTGTTTTATTTTCGAAAATACAAGATATTTTGTTTAAGTTTAATTAAATTTTTCAGTTTGCCTACTAACTAATTAAAGGATGAATATATTCATTAAAATTTGCCTTTACTCGTCTGCTAAATTTCTTTGATCCATGCAATTTCAATTTGTTACATTTTACTCGCTATGAAAATTAGTCAGACACGTTGCATTTTTGAAGATATATATATATATATATATATATATATATATATATATATATATATATATCTGAACCAGATAATTTGGAAAGTTTCCACTGTTGGAATTCGTTGAAATATTCGATTCTATGGATTCAGGTGTTGTTTATAGGACTTTAAACTCCGATTTACTAAATGGGACACAAAATCAGTCTGCTAAACCACAGCATCTTAGTCATTGTGTAAATCGTTATTAATTGATCGCACTCACTTTTAAGTAATGGTGCATTCTCAATTAAAACAACATTTATATAATTTTCATGAACTAGTGCTACAAATCCGCTTTTCCTCAAAACCTTGCGTAATGTGTGGGCAAATAACGGCCACTAGTTTGCAAATGCTTTGCATTTCGAGCCGATTAGCAAAAATTTTTCATACGCATTAAATATTCAGTTAAGATAATGTGGTACAATTGGACATTTGAATCTCGAGAATGACAAAGAATGATACCAATTAATTTAATCAAGTTTTCTATCGTGATATATATAACTGACCATTTATGTACTTACGTTTGTCAGTGTAAACTAATTATCGTTTAATGAAGAAAAGACAATTCATCCAATATATCAGTTTCGTCATTATTTGTAACCCGTCACTTACTGTTCAGAATTTATCGCAGACAGGGCTCGAACCTGGGCCCGTCTACTCATGAATCCGATGCTCTACACACTGAGCATTTCTGCCGATACCGATGTAGAATTATCAGGTGGTACATTTTTGTTTTGTGATACTTTGACTCATCTCCTAAATCATGGTGTAGGTATATTCCGAACCGCGGCAAATTCTGGATAGTACATGATCAGTTCACAATAAGGACGAAACAGATCTACTAAACGTTCTGCCTATTGTCATACGTATGCATATAATAGGTCAGATATTTTAATGAAGATCGCAATATTGATTAAAGCAATTGCCACCAACGCCTGCGCAACCAAAGTTCTTTTAAATATATGAATGTTAATTTCAATACAACTTCTCTGTGTAGAGTAGTGTCTGTTCTTTATTGACAGTAGCGTGTGGTTAATTTGTAATTTAGGGCAAAAGGGATGCTATATAGGTTCCAATTAGAGGAATGGCCAACCTAAAACAGTTTAGTTTGTATATAACTGAGAATTGTGTGTATTGTGCGGTAGGGTGAATCAGTGGATTGATTCACAGACTCTACGGCAAATATGCCTCTTTTTTTCGTGAAATGCAACTGATGGCCTACGGTAAGTTAGGCCGAAATATATTGTCAAAAGAAAATTACTGTAACAATGAAAGCTGCGTTAGTCAAAACGCAGATCAGGTAATTTCAATTAATCCAGGTTCGCAACAAAGAACTTTCTTCAAATAAACCTCTGTTCGAGACTCGTCCTCGGCACAATCTGGACGGTACATGATAGGTTTCTAATAAGGACGAAATCGTTCTACCAAATGATTTACCTTTTTATCATTATACAATACTTAGTTTATACTGACAAATGTATGTGCATATTGGGTTAGATGTTTATATAAATATCCCAATCTTGATTAAAGTAAAGTTTATCCCTACCCGCGCAACCAACTATCCTTTTGTTATATAAATTCAGCTTTTGTTAGTGACTAGTATTTATATCCGTAAAGTATGTCATTCAGGGACGATTTAATCAAGTAGATTATCCAATGATTATTCTAATTCCTATGTAACGATTCAGCTTACCTTTTATCATGACGAAGTATATAATAGAAATATGTAGTCAAATAAAAGATTTTCAAATATTAGTGATGGATTCCAAATCTTAGGATGAAAGAGAGCGTGTAAGAGCGCATTGCCTAAAGAAAGAAGGATTTCATCTAAGCAGTTCAACGGAAGTCGTTGAACTCAAAATAACAATGCCGCTGGCCTGAACTGAAAAGTTGTTTCAATAAAATCACCTTGATTTGGACATAATGAATAATAGCTTCCTTATAAGCAAGCAAGAATCTACGCTTTCAGAGCTGCAATTGATGTTTACCGGTGCAGTGGTTAAAGTCCCAGTCTCGGAAGCATTTGTCCCAGGTTCGAGTCTGCTCATAGCATATTCTGGACAGCATCTAAAGCGTTCCCAATAGGAAAGAAATCGGTTTGCTGAATGAAGTGCATTTGCTATCTGATGCAATTCGAAGAATATTATGACAAAATGAAGTCTAGCGGCAAGATATGAATTATATGTATATACCGTCATTACAAACTAAACATTGCATCAGGTAACTAAAGCTATCTATCGAGGATACGGGTTTCGTTCTTATTTATAACACTTCGAATACTATCTAGAATTGCTAGCGGCCAAGACTCGAATCGGGACACACGTTCCGCCTACAACAAGAATTTTGGTATATACCAACTTAAGATTTTCGTTAAATTTGCATTCATGTAGAAATCTTCTTGCATCTTGTAGTACTGGAAGTTATAACTTGTTTCTAAAAAAATGAAATAAGCTCCATCTACTAAAAAACTACATCCGTGCAATAAAAACAGAATTTTTGTTTATGTACAAACTAATACGTTTTATTGTCCTTGCTTGAGGTGCATTCTATTTGGTCTCGCTCTCAACCTAAATTTCCAAATAGCCACACACTAAATTGAGCGTAGCTAACTCTGAATAATGAAGTTAGCAAAGTGAATGCAGCATTTATCAATCTAGTTTTTGTTTGATCTACAAAAGTTATATTTATCGCACGCGCTATTAAATTTTTAGGTAACTTTGGATGCTTTATTTATATATTCTATCTTTCACGCTTGGTGAGACGTATGGTGCTAGATTTAATGAAAAATGTGATTTCTGCAAAATACTTGAAAACCAACTTAAAACGCCATGTTTATTCCATATTCCATTGTCATCTAGTCCATATGTTGTAGGTGAAAGTAAAATTGTTTTTGCCTACTCTGAACACATTCACAAACTTTTTATTTCAGGTGCAGTTTTATACAATATTCATTGATCGTTGCCTATATTTTGAATGTTATCTGTGACCAATCATATTTAGGCAAAGGCAACAGAATAATAAATGGACTATTTTCCGAGTTTAATATAAGCTGGTGAGTTTAAAAGTACAATATAGAGATAAACAAATTTTTAACTATGTACGCACTAATACTTTCCTACATAAAGGATATTGTTGTTTCCAACTTTATTACGACTATTGTATGAAAGAGAAAATTGCTATGACTAGATTTACTCGAAGTAGGTGCAACAACTATAATTTTTTTAGCTAAAAGTCCCATCTCTGTGATGTAATGTGTAATTGATCGAGCTAGTGGGAATTGACCAATTTACCTCGTCAAGAAATTGAATGCAGATAGTGGTTTTCAAAAATCTGCGTTCATGATACTTTCGATATTTTAATGCCTAAGAATTGCAGCAATTATAGCTGATTAATGAACTCTTCTATCTCATCCATTTATTTGCCGTTAGGTATAAACTGACCTAACAAAGAGTTGAAGGCATTTAAGGAACATAAACGCGGTTAATCTGGAATGCTAATATCCGTTGAAATATTGACACACGAACCAGGTTGACAATTGCAGTTAACATCAAAATTGCGCCAATTTCCCCAGGCAGCATTGTTTAATGAGAATTAAAACTTAACGAATCAAAAGAACGAACCACAGATTGCATGAGAAAAAGTTTTATTCAGACGCATTACTTCTTCAAAAAAGATAATTAAAAATGTTTGTATGAAATACGTACAACGGAATACTCTGTTCAAAGGATAAAATTTTTGCAACTATTTACTTATTTTATAGGTTAACCCGTAATGGAACTGGTCGGGGTTAGTGACACTGCTGAATATATATATACATATATATATATATATATATATATAAATCAAATTTTTTAACTGATAATTTTAAGTCATAAGTGTTTGTTTAAGTTCGCTGTTCCATCTTAAAAAGACCAACAGCTTATATTTTGAAGCTATCGAAAATACTGCCACAGAAGGATTGAATTTAGCATAATTTTATTTAACACAAATGGTAAGTATTTTCTGTATAGGTATGGCTATACAGAAATGCTAAAAATTGGTTAAACAACCAGTAAATTAGTGATGATTCCAAAGATTGACGTTATCATGAAATTGAAATGTGGAATCGGAACTGCCAAAAGAATGGAGGTTACTGTTCGATTCTTCGACATCTCGGATTCATTTTAGACTCCGCTCACGTCTTGGACCTCATCCATCATAAGGTTGCTGGCATTTCCTGCAAAAACCAGCATGAGAACGCCCACGCAAATAGCCGAGAACAATTAAACACTGCCAGAAAGTTTCAGTTTTTGATTACATGTTTAAGGATACTTTACTTTACTTTACTGCGGCTGACTCCTTTTGGAGGATAAGCCGGCTCCATAGAAATCCCGGATTATACCTCTCCATGCCGGGCGGTTGGCAGCCATTTCGGAACATCGAACATTCCAACACCCGAAATAAATAGGTGTTTTCGCGCTGATACAGAGCGCGTCGCTTGCCGGGCCGCCGTAGCATGAGCGGTATTTGTGACATTTCATGGAGTTTCTTGGGAATTTGGTACAAGTGGTGTCCCCTCACCACTCGGCTTTTTGATCGAGGACGCACCTCTAGCCTTTGCACATCCAAGCGCAGTCTGCAAGGCAGCAGTAAGTTGCATGGTTGCTGGTGGCTGTTGAGAGCTCATTCGCCATTCGGAAGTACGGGGTACTGTCCAGGAGTCCATGTAATCCTGTGGCTGTTGAACCCTTTTGTGGCGGGGAACACACGCCGAGTCATGGTGCCGTCGTCGGGCTCATGTGGTATTTTATAGGAGATCCGATTGCCGGTCAGAAATCCACCACGCCCTGGTGACACCACCGCCATAGCCCCGTTAGCCCATGTACGATCGGCCATCGAGACATGGTTGACACCGTCAACCATGTTTAAGGATGCCTCTTATCAGATCGCATTTAAAGCGTTTTTCATCATATCAGCTATATTTTTTTATTCCAAAATCTGGCGTATATATTTGAGTTAAAGCGTGAAGTTGGTATATCATAGAAAATGCAATTAATTCACATGAACGATATTAGAAGACTAGCTAGTAAGTCTCGCACTATAGTTAATATGATTAGATGGTATGCAGCTAATTTCTCAGAGCGACGGGGCGCGCACTTTAAAAGCCTTTACTAGTTTATTACTAGTTATGGTTAACTGTGTTATGCCAAAGTTTAGGAACAAGAAAGAATTATTAAGAACGTAAATTTGTCAAAAGAAACCTATTATTCATGTTGTTTTAATAAGGTCTGCCTTTTGTGCATGGTCGCTGCAAGAAAATTAAATATTGTTAGGATATTTAGGCACCTATTTGCTATTTGATACTACAGTCGGAAAATGTTAGTATGAAGGTTAGATTAAGTTGTAACATGCTGGCATTATAACTATAATATTTAGCTCCATGACTGAGTAAAATCATCGTCAATTCGATGCCATTACGCGGCATTATTGTATTAGTTTATAGAACGATCCTGTCAAAGCCATAATATTGATCCATTAGTTAAATTTTTTTCTCAGTATGTGCTGTAATACTGCCCAAAACCCAATTAGTATTTGGGCCAGAGCAGTATGAATAACTCATTCAACAACAAAATTTTACGTTTCGGACCTTGTTCTGGCTTAAATCGTTGACTAACCAGCAAATCCATAGGGGTCCCTCTTATATGCTTAAAAGTTTGTTCATAGTAAACCTAGCTTGCCATTCTGTTCCAATATGACTTTACTTCTGAATTTGTACACTTGACCTTATCAAATATGCAGGCTTGCTTCCTCTTCGCAATCACAAACAAACAGTCAAGCTGAACAATGAAAAGTATAAGATGTGGGGATCTGACATTATTTTTATTAGATTTTCTGGTAGAGGAGTTCTCAATTCACTTTAAATTAATTGTAATCGTTAAGATTCCTTTAAGGGTTATAGTAATTCTTTGCACAAATCTTCTTTTTAAATAAAAAAATCAACAGTCTAACAGGTTGAATGGTACACAGTCTGTAATAAATAATTCAACCTACGATGCAAAAGATGTAGTGTGTGTGTGATGTTAATGAAGTTGTATGAAGTAAACGTTTTTGGCTATTGGCAAGTGAGAACATTTTTTGCTCCTACAAAATGTTAATATCCTTGTGCGTGAGGTTTTAAAAATTCTGCGTATATCATAATCAGTTTCTGCAGGATTTCCATGCAGGACCATTATTTTAATAATTTAAATGACGGCATTCATAATGTAAGTAAATCTTTATCAAGGGATACATTCAAAAGATATCAAAAAGGCTGTTCATTAAAATAAAAATTTTATATTAACACATATTATTGACTAAATAAGCTGAATTAATTTTGGTCCATTAAAAACTGTACATCTGTAATATAAGCAACTGCAGACGTGTATTCATCATTAGAATTAAAACAGGCGTTTAAGATACAATGTTCACTAATTCGAGTAATCAACCTACTGTTTGATCGGCCTACGTAAGTTGATCGAGAACTTGCGCAGGATATATTGGTAAATAAGATTTGATGTCGATATTAACGGCTGTTTCTCTTTGATTGCTGGTAAAGTCGAGTGTGTTAACTTAAACTACTCTCGTATTTTACCTACATTAAATGTGCGCCTTAATAGTGTTTCAGGAAACGGCATCCCGCTTTATTACATGTGTTGGTAGGCGGCTTCCTTTTCTGATCCGAAATACGTCTGCTTCTGTTGAATTCCACTTTTAGTAATTGATACATTTGATTGTCTAGGATAGCCCAAAGACATTAAATCGTTTATTGCTTTATTATATTTATTAACATTTAAATCGGTACTGACCAACTTGTCAATTCTTGAAAAGCAGCCACAAACTGTTTATAGTTTATGTTGAAAAAACACAAAACTGCTGTAATGCAAATACTGAGCAGATCAAGTTGATTTATGACAGTATTTCATTTAATTTACCGTTGATAACTTTCTTTAGTAGTAAATCTAAGAAAGCCATAAAATCATCTTTCTCGTGCTGACGTGAAACCGATATTCTTATGCCTTTTCTTCAAAATTTGAAGTAATTTTATGGATTGCGAACTGTTTTTGAGGACAAAGAAAGTTGCATCCACGTACCGTATATATTGAGTACATTAACTTATGTCACTACCTAATTATGTGTTCTTTAGATGCCCCAGGAAAATCTCGGCCAATACTCTCCCCATGTTCTCATTTTTGTATTTTTTGGCCTTTCAAATGATATATTAATTAGTGTTCTTTGTAGATCCTTGAGAAGAATATGACAAAGAAACGTTTCTTTCTCTTTTTCACGGAAATGATATGAATTCTTATTATGGTTTGCATTCAATATATATATATATATATATATATATATATATATATATTCATTGTAAATTTTTATGGTGCAAAAACAAAAAGAAATTTTAT